>JAYDZE010577410.1:0-47936 GCA_034509125.1 Monilaria moniliformis
TAACGCGGGCTTGCGGGCTTATTAATCTCAGCTACCAAACAACATATTTACACTGTTAGGCCAACATTAATTAATCTGAGCCTCCTAAAATAGGCTACCAAACATGACCCAATAGTGCTCAAAGGATTCAACCAATCCCACAATAGAAGGATTTCGAGTACGTAGGGAAATGAAATATATGTCAGTAGCCAAACTGCAAATCCATTCTCAAATGATGATGAAGATTTTTGTCTTGCATATCTATCCAAATATAGTACATTTGAACGTAGAAACATACCCATCAAATGAGTGTGTTCTTTTTCCATTCTCAAACAACAACAATAAGTGGGAACTCCATATATACTTAGCCACATTTTCCCTTTCCAACTTCACGTATCCAACATAGCAACATCAATGCAAACACACTCAATCACAAGCACAACATACACTCCCTCTAGCAAGCAAACTCAACCAATTTCACAACACAGAGGTAAGGAGGCCTTAATGATAATTAAAGTTTCGAAACCCCAATCCATCAAGGTATGATCTCCATCATTTTTCGACAAAAATTATAACCATGTCATAGCATAAGATGTAAGAAGTAGGGGCTGTCAATATTGACAACACATAGCATAAAAAACCTCAATATCACACAAGTTGCCAACAAACCCAATCAACAATGCATACTCGAATTTAACGACACATAGGGTTTGAAACTAACAATTTAATTTTATAAAACATAACGAACAGATTGAGCTAACACTTATCTTTTTTATAAAATCGATGCAACGAGGGGCTGTCCTCGGCTCCGTCGACGGCTCGCACGCCAGCGAGTCGACAACGTCAACGCAACCCCAGAATGCGAGAGGACGGGGCGAAGGGGCTGCCCACGAACGGACAACTCCTCAGCAAAGCTTTGGAGACAGCAGCAAGCTGCGGCCGGCGAGTGATGCAGCAGCGACGGCGGCAGCGCAACGGTGACGGCGGCACCAGAAAATGGGAGAGAGAGAGGGGTTAGCTAGGGTTTTGAACATATAAAAAAAAAGAAAAAAAAGAATGAAAGGAAGGAGACTTACCAGTGGCAGCGCACGACAGTGGTCCAGCGGCGACGTATGGGCGGCTGCCCCGGCGACGCGACGACGACAAAGGCCGAGGCGGACCGAGGCCGGAAAGAAGCTGCGAGGCAGAAGGAGGCAAATTTGCCCTCCCCCGTCACTCACACGACCTAAAGCGACGGTGGCGGCACGGCGGACGACAGCGGCGGGCCAAGCCCGAAAGAGAGAAGAGAGAGATCCAAGAGAGAAGAGGGAAGAGGAGCCGCCGGCGACGACGGATAGTGGCGACGGCGAGTCGTAACGGCGGTGGAAAAGAAAGAAGAAGAGAGAGGAAGAGGATAAAAGAGTGAGAGAGAGAGGGGGGGAGAAGGGAGAGATCCGAGAGAGAGGGAAGGGAGAGGACCGAGACATCCCCGGTGGAGGTGACGGCGCGTTGGCCGCAGTAGCGGCGGCAACCGCGTAGAGGAGAAGGAAGGAGAAAGAAGCGAGAAAGAGAGAGAAATACGAGAGAGAATGAGAGATAGAGAAGGATGACAGAGAGAGAGATGACGGCGTCGGGGCGGTGGCGGCACCGCGTGGAGGAAGCGGCGTCGGTAGGGTAGAGAGAAGGGAGAGAAGAGGGAAAGAGAGAGAGGGAAATGAGGCTAGTATGTGTGAGTGAGTGTGAATGAGTGTGTGTAAGAGGGTATATCCCAAACCCTAGAACCGGACCGGACCGGTTCAATTAAATGAGCTTTGGGCTTGGCCTCCAATTTAAATAAGACATGAGCCTTAGTGTGGGCTTTGGAATTTAATTAATGGGCTTTAGTGTGAGCTTCTTTAATTAAATCCTTGGGCTTTTGATGATAGGCCGAGAAATAAAAAGAATGGGCTTGGAAATTATTTTGATGGGCTCTAATCAATTAAATGGATGAGTTCTCTTTGGGCTCCAATTAATTAAAGTATGGGCTTCAATTTAATTAAGTTGGACCAAATTAATTAACATTTGGGCTAATAATTTAATTAATTCCCCACTAATTAGTAGATTAATTATTTAGAATTATGGGAGTATTTAATTAATTTAAGTACTTAAGTTGATTAAAATAATTATCCCTTAATTAATTGAATTCTGAAAAATTAATTAGGAGGTTATAATAAAGTAACATAGAGATTAATTTATAAGGGATTAAATCCTATGATTCAAGAAAGGTTCCCAACTTAATTAATTAATCTTCGGATTAATCTTGAGTAATTACATTTTCTGATTAATTACTGCGAAAGAATTAAGATTTCCTTAACTAAAGAAATTAAGAATAAATGAATTCTTGATTCTAATCAAGAAGGACACGAATTTTATCGCCAGATAAATTTTAAAGCATGAGATAAGAATTTTTAATCCTTTAATGGATATGCTAATATGACGAAACATAGAAAGCATACCTCAATAGAACATGTACATATCACGTGATTATGCAAATAAATTCTTGAGCTAAAATTTAGCCTACCTTTTATAAAAGGGCAATCGTGAGATGAAAGGCGATTCAATCACCGAGGTATTATTCCAAGTCAAAAAGAAAATCGAGGTGGGCTTCTTTGTCCAACTATGGGCGTTATACATACTCAAATGTTAAATGCTTTCAATAAAGTTATGATTTTGATATTCTTATCAAAACCCGAACTAAGGTTCGTGGTTTTATAGTTATTGTCATGCCAAAATGCTTGTTTTATGAGAATGCATATCTGTTGGCCATGCCAAGATGTTATGAAATCGAATTTGGGTCCAAGAAAGGGTAGCGTCCCTTCTCGGACTAGTGTACACAAGGGGACCGTGAGTCATCGAGCGGGTTGGCCGGTCCAGTGACCGTAGAAGGTGGCCACATTCCCAGCACAAGTTAAGAAAGGGTGACCGTGGGAGCTGGCCACCTCCCTGACACATTATGATCAAATATGGCTTATGAAGAAGAGAACTTAGACTTCGCAGTCGAACTTTAAGATGAAAGAGATTTAGTAAACTCAGGCCTTTTTGAAGATAAAACCCCTGTGCTTTACTGTGGTGGCGTGACAATATTTTCAAATGTATATATGATTTGGCATGTGTTCATTGAGTACTATTGTACTCAGCCTCACATATATTTCTAAATGTGCAGGTTAAGACGTGAGGAGGCGGGTGTGCTGAATAAGTTTGAGAACGTTCATTTTCTAGACAAGACTCTCGGAGGTGCATGTCTACACACATGTCACCGTGTTCAATGTTTTTCCGCTGAGTAAAAGTATGAGTTAAGGAATAGATAATGTGTATTCCTTCTAAGACTCTGATTTATCATTTCCCTGATTGTTCGAGTGATCTGTACATTTCTGTTGATGAAGTTATCAATTGATACCCTTGAGTCGTATATCGAATTGCTACCCCCTTTCTAATCCCGCTTCTTAATCCCCAACCCCAGTCACGATAATCGATCTTTATTATCCTTAATAAAATGCGGCCGTGACACAATTTCAGGTCAATCCATTTAATTTTATTTTATTTTCACTTTCTTTTAATTGAATATTTCCATTCGATTGCAGGCTAGGCTGTTGAGCCATGATGCTTAGAAAAGTCCACGATTTGAACAACCCCCAACTAACGACTAATTATTCCACAACCTTTGTCAAACTATATTTGGGGCTTAATTAAGTCCAGTTGTGGTGAATTAACACTTACTTAACTAATGATTAACTATTGTTTATTAATCATACTTAATATTTAATCATTAGTTGATTTTAGATTAAAAAATAAATCGTTAGTTGATTTTTTATATTTATAGTTTAATTAGTGCTTTTAAACAATTATAAAAGAATTATTTTAAAATTATTAACAATGTAACAAAAAATTTCAATAAGAAATACTCGCATTTAATATATTATCATCCAAAATTAATTTTTTACCTATTAGTTTCTATATCTTCATGTAATATATATACATACATATATATATATATATATATATATATATATATATAAGGATGTGTTAAATAAAAACATTGTTATTGTGAAAATGTGAAAACATTAACATTGAATATATAACTCAATTGCGAATGCAGTGAATATTTATTGCAACGAAAAAATTAAAATTTTCGCTCCCTCCGGGATTTAATTTAAACTTTGATATGCATTCATCTAGCAAGGAAAATGCATCCACGGTAGTCGGTAGATGTTCACAATCCAATAATTTGAAAAAATTCTCAATTTTTACAATAAGAATGTTTTTATTTGAATAATCTCGCTTTATATATATATATATATATTATATCGGAAGTATACTTTAAACAGTTTGTATATTTTTTTTTCTTTTTCAAATTCAATAGCTATAACATTTTATGATGTGTTTTCATATTTTTAATATAAGATGCAATCAACCCCTGAGGTATTTGATCAAATTCAAAAGGGCTTCCGGAGTTTCATTTGTCATAGAATGTTAACTAATGTTCGCATTCTGTTAGTCGATCAGGTTAATTGTCGCAAATTAGAAATAAAAAGGTTGTAATTGATCCAAGTAAAATATTAAGGTAATATTTTTGCGATATACCTGGTATGGTATTTGAACATTTTCCATGTATTATGCATATTTTTAGATTCTGTAATACAAATCTTATTTTGTTATAACTCATAACTCACACACACACATCCCACACACACATCCGAAATTACTCGGATCCCCAACCTATAAATTAGAGAGAACTCCATCGTCTACGCAATACAAATCTTAATTATACTACTATTTACTAATTTATTAATATACTAAACTATCATAGTTTCCCCCTCCCACCATACATTAATTGATTAAGTTACCACGACGTTATTCTTCTATCGTGATTTAACTTTTTAGTATATAATTTAGTATATGTAACCAAAATAATATTGATATTTTACATAATTATAAATATTCGAAACAAATATATTACACTTTAATTTATAATGAGTACTAAACAAGTCCTTAGTGAAATATGTTGGCCCATACATTAATTAGTGTAAATATAAAATTATATTCATGGCACCAGCGAAATTAGATAGATTTCTAAATACTAAAATGACGCTAGTTTCTTTTTACTATGGGCGTTTTTGTTACTATGGTATATATATATATTTTTTTACTATAGAATAATTAATTAAAATTATCCAAATTGATTTGATAATATTAACTAACCACAGTAGTATTATATAATGAATCAAATTATGATGACTACTGTTATTCAATCATATAAATCGAAATTATTTTCAAGTGCAAAAAGCTTATTTAGTATCTCACATAAGTTCATTCATACATATAATTATAAGTATTTTAGTTTTACAAAAATTGTACATTTAGCGTTACACTTTTATTCGTATTTTCAAATTGAATATACCGAGTTAATCGAATTATATGTTTTTTTTGTCTACTAAAATGAATGAATATGACCACTATATTAAATTGATTGGAACTGCATATTGTACCTATACATAAAAAAAAGTCATTTAAATCATATTTTTTGCATTGATGAGCAGCAACGACGTGGAGGCCGGCTTCGCGAAGCTGTAAGGCGAGTATGAACATTAGCTGCAATTCCAAACAATCGTCTGTGGATGTCGATCTCTCATCTCTTGGCGACAAGATGAACACCAGCTACCACCATGCTACGACTTCCAGCGCATCCGCTTTGCCCTTGAGGTGCTCGACAAGAACGACTGCTTCATCAAAGGCGTCATCCACCACGCGGTAAATTTTCCGACTCGAGGCCCGACGCAATAATATCCTCTGCCAGCGTGATTGGAGAGATAGAGAGAGACAGTGGAAAGGAAAGTTGGGGAGACGGGACTAGGGGTTGGGTGGGGGGGGGAGTGTTTTGAAAAAAAAAGAAAAAAAAATCTTTATTTTACTTAAACGGCGTCGTTTTGAGTATCACCAAACAACGTCATTTTGTTTACCGGATGTTTTATCCATGTTGGAAATTCCGGCTGTCATATCACCATCGATTTAACTGGAATTTGCACAGATGAAACAATTGAGAAATATAGTAAAATCATGGTTTTATTAGCAGGATTTATAAGTTATGGGATTAACCAGAAGTCAACACAAAATTATGATTTATATGACAATTATCTTTTTAAAAAATAATACACATAAGCGCCACAACATTAAAATAAATACACGCAAGCGTCGGAAACATCAAAAGTTATATAATTGACCAGAAGTCAATGCAAAGTTATAATTTAAATGACAATTATCCCTATATAAAAATTTGACATATATGATGCAACTCATGGTTTTGTTGATTTTACTTCGACTATTGATAATTTGGTATAGATGATACTCATTGATCGCAAGTGAGGAGTGCTACTTATTATTAAAAATAGATAACCATGCGTATTAAGAGTTGTGCAAGGAATGCTAGTTATCATAATTATTAAAAAGGATAATTGTTATTTAAATAAGAACTTTGTGTCGACTTCTGGTCAATTTCACAACTTTTGAAATCGGAAAATAAAATCATAATTTTTCATATTTTCTCAATTCTCCCACGGCGAGATTTTCTGACGCTTACGTGTATTTATTTTAATGACGTGGCGCTTATGTGTATTATTTTAAAAAGATAATTGTCATATAAATCATAATTTTGTGTTGACTTCTAGTTAATCCCATAACTTATAAATCATGCTAATAAAACTATAGCTTTACTATATTTCTCAATTGTTTCATCCGTGCGAATTCCGGTGAAACCGATGGTGATATGACAGCCGGAATTTCCAACATGGATAAAACATTCGGTAAACAAAACGACGTTGTTTGGTGATTCTCAAAACGACGCCGTTTAAGTAAAATAAATATTTTTTTCCTTTTATTTTCAAAACCCTCCCCCACCAAACCCTTAGTCTCGCCTCCCAAACTTTCTTCTCCACTGCCTCTCTCTATCTCTCCAATCACGCCGCCAGAGGATATTGCTGCGCTGGGCCTCGAATCAAAAAATTTAACGCGTGGTGGATGACGCCTTCGATGAAGCAGTCGTTATTGCCAAGCACCTCGAGGGCAAAGCGGATGCGCTGGAAGTCGTAGAAGATGCGAGCGTGATGGTAGCTAGTGTTCATCTTGCCGCCAAGAGATGAGAGATCGACGTCCACAGACGATTTCTTGGAATTGCAGCTAATGTTCATACTCGCCTTATAGCTCCGCGAAGCCGACCTCCACTTCGCTGCGAATTCGAAGAAGAATACCCTAATGTCTAAAATACCCAATTCGAAGATGAACACCCCAATCCTCAAATATTTGACGTAAAATCGAACAAAAAAATGAAATTAAGAAAAAAGCCCTAAAATTTAGTTCACAAACACTTCAAAAGTTATGATTTTATGTTCCAATTTCAAAAGTTGTGGAATGGATCAGAAGTTAACCAAAAATTATGATTTAAATGTCATTTATCCCTTCAATTCGACGTCATTTTGAAGAACAAACGTTTTGTCCATGTCAGAAATTCTGACTACCACATCACCATCAATGTGACCAAAATTTCGATTTGTGGGACAGTTGAGAAAACATAAAAAAATATGGTCGTATTAACTGGTTTCAAAAATTATGGGATTCACCAGAAGTCAACATAAAATTATGATTTAAGTGACATTTCTCCTTATTAAAAATAGTTAAGCATATTAAGATTTGCAACAAGTAATGGGCTTTTGAGATTTGTGAATGGGCTTTATGAAATTGGGCTGTTGGGTTTGGGTCTGCACCGTTGCACTGTTGGTATTTGGATTGCCGTCTCCCTTCCCTTCTGACGGGGAGCGCTGACTATCAACAATCAAGTGGAGACCTTCGTCAACTCACTCTTTGTACAAAAAACCCAACACCCACTAAACAAGAAATATTAATAAAAATTGAATCTTTGAATTTCTTTGCGCCGCGTTCAATATGGGAGTTTAATCAAATCTTGATTTTTGAAGGGGGCAAATCGATCATCAAAGATCGAAGGAAATGGGGGAGAAGCATGTTAGATCTAGATGTTATTTGTCTGTTATCGTCGTGTTAGTTTTATGTGGTTTGTTTTCGCCCCTTTCTGCTCAGAGCCGCAGCCCCAAGAATGTGCAGGTCGCCCTTAGAGCTAAGTGGTCTGGCACTCCACTTCTTTTAGAGGCTGGGTACTCCCTCTCTCCCCCCCTCTCTCTCTCTCCTTACACTGTAATGACTATATTAAATGTCATATATAGTACTTTTTATTCTTATGAGATGAATGCCTTCTGATTCTTTTCTAAGTTTTGGGGATTTTGTCTTTGATGGATGCATGTGAAATGTGGTTCATGAGTTTTCGGGGAAATTGTAGGGAACAGAAGAATAAAATTCAACACAATGGTTATATAGCTATGGCATTAGAAGCAGTGCAGCAGAATTTGCATTTGTATTTGCTTGTATTGGATGCCTACATTAGCTTTGATTAATCTTGTTCATGATTCTAGGGGAGTCTTTGATGAGCTGAGCTGCCTTCTTTGCTTCATTTTGACTCCAAATTTTTGAATTTGGCAGGGAATTATTATCTAAAGAATGGAAAGATTTGTTCTGGGATTTCGTCGAATCATGGATCCACGCTGTGGATTTGGATTCTGATTTGAGAACTGCAAAAGATTGTTTGAAGAAAATAGCTGAGCATGGGAAGTCTCTGTTAAGTGAACCTTTAGCATCAGTGTTTGAATTCTCTCTAACTCTTAGGTCAGCTTCACCTAGACTAGTGTTGTATCGCCAGCTAGCAGAGGAATCTCTTTCTTCTTTTCCTCTAGCTGATGATGGAAGGACATCTGAACCAAGTGAAATCACGAAGCCCGATAGCTCTGAAGCCTTACTTTTGGGGAAGAACCTCAGGAGTCCTGGAAATAAGTGTTGTTGGGTTGATACCGGTGGTTCACTATTCTTTGAAGTCGAAGAATTACACAAGTGGCTGCTAAATCCTATTGACACGTAAGTCCGGCTCTATGTTATTCTCGTCTGCTTATTCTAGGAAATGAGAAAGATTCATAGACTTTATATTTTATACTTCTAGATACTGTAAGCTTCCAGCATCTTTTTAACTTATATGTCTGGTGCCCCCAGAAAGGATAATGCATTTCAGTATCCAGAGATTTTCGAATTTGATCATGTCCATCCGGGCTCAACTGCTGGAAGTCCCACTGCCATTCTCTATGGAGCTCTTGGGACTGCGTGCTTTAAGGAATTTCATAGGGCATTGTCAGAAGCTGCTAAAAAGGTGTGAATGCTCAGAAACTGAATTTTCTCTCTCTTATCTAACTATGCTAATCTTTTAACACCAAGTGCCCTTCAAAGAAGTTTTTGGAATGCGATTCTGCTTAGGCTGCGATAGGAGAACTTTCTGCTTTATAAGATAGAAATTTATTAGAAAACAAAAAAGAAGGTAATACAAAATAGGCTAGGAGATTTCAAGGATAAAGAAGAATATTTAGAGGAGTTGTGGTATGGAGTTAAGTTTAAGGTGCTTGGTGGGCCTCAGGTTGCAAAGATTTTAAGACTTTGTTTTGATATTGCAAGAGATTGGAGTTGTATTTGTGGTTAGGTTGGCTTCACCTTTGGGAATTTCTCATCCCTTTGTATGCCCTACTGTTGTTATCCTCATAGCATACACTATGATATTGTTGATTTAGCTAACTAGTATGGTCTGCCAGTCTTGAACTAAATGAGGTCCTTAAAGTGCTTAGTTGGACGTTCCTATCCAATGACTGTGATGACCTAGAGATATTCTCCACTTATTTGTAATGCCATCAATCCTCCTTAGTTGGGTGATATAACTGGAAGACTCTTCCATTCCTGATTTACTGTCATTTTCTGATCATTTATCAACCTTTAGGGAAAAATAAAGTACGTTGTCAGATCAGTATTGCCCTCTGGATGTGAACAACAAACTTCTCCTTGTGGCGCCATTGGCACAGGTGATTCTGTAAACTTGGGTGGCTATGGTGTAGAGCTTGCACTGAAGAATATGGAATACAAGGCTATGGATGATAGTGCAATAAAGAAAGGTAAAGTGCCAAGTTCTTGCTAGATTGATAGTTCAATCATGGCACGAGTAACTGAGAGGGTTGTGATGCATTTTATTTATGATAACGCATAACCTTACTTTGTCCAACCATAATGTTTTTCAAACAGTCTAATTTATTGGATTTTGGGATTGTCTGCTGGCTTAGTTGCATTTACTTGTGAAAACAACTAGCTTTCCGGATAATCTACAATTCATTTGTAGAGAGAAAGCTTCATGTCATCCTTACTGAAAGATTGTAGTGGATCCATGCATTGCAGTATTGCTCCCAGTCCCTGCTTGTTTACATGCATATGAAGATATGCTTATCCAAATTGCTTTGCGTATAGAAACACACTTTACGAAATGTCAAACACCACAATTCTAAAGGTTTTTCATAACCATGACAGGTGTGACTCTTGAAGATCCCCATACTGAAGATCTTAGCCAAGAAGTCAGAGGATTCATTTTCTCCCGCATTTTGGTTTGTTCATCCTCTCACCTCTTCACAAAAAAGTTATCCAGTAATTATAATGTAATGAATGAAAGGCAAGAGACTGAAACGTGAATAGCTGTGTCATACTCGTAATGATGTTCAGACTCTCTTCAGTTTCAATATCTGTTTTACGTACGAAAAAGGATGGAAAGTAATCACAATGCCTAAGTCTTATTCCTCTACAAGGTAGTTATGCAGTTATAGACTCTATGCATACAATTGCTTCTGGAAACAGATAGCTAAAGAGTAAGATATTTGTTAAATACTCAATTACTCATGCATTTCACAGTTATTCTCGATAATGCGAAAAGTTGAGATTCGGACGACATTAAGTTTACCTATGTTGTAAATATCAGTAGCTTATCTCATCAAGGACCTAGGTGAGATGCTGACTATAAGTAATTTTGGTTGTGAAGTCTACAATAGAGAACATTCAATGAAAAAGAAAGTCTATATTGTTTAAACTTAAAGCTTTGAATCATCAGTTATCTTGTGTGCATCATAAAGAAAGTCATATGATATGATAAAGAAACATGTTAATCAAGATTTGAATGTGGTCTAAACCCTACAGACCAGTTGATGTAGTGTTGAAACATCTTTGTGCTTATGCAGGAACGCAAGTCAGAGCTAACATCTGAAGTTATGGCTTTTAGGGATTATCTATTGTCATCTACTATTTCTGATACGCTGGATGTTTGGGAACTAAAAGGTAATTCTGTCATTGTAGCTTAAACAACACATGATAAGGTGTCAAGCTTAATTATTTACAAATCTTTGTTCTGTAACTGCACAGATTTAGGACATCAAACAGCACAAAGGATAGTGCATGCCTCCGATCCTTTGCAGTCAATGCAGGAAATCAATCAAAATTTTCCTAGTGTTGTTTCTTCATTATCTCGTATGAAGGTGTTGTATTTTTTTTTTTGCAAATGATACAGACTTCTGATATTATAATATATAAGTTGTGCAATCTGCATGTGGCTGAAACACCACTCTTCAAAGACATGATGTCCTTCTGTGAGTTGATGCTGTGTATATTAATATTTTGCAGCTAAATGATTCCATAAAAGATGAAATTATAGCCAATCAGCGAATGATTCCCCCTGGCAAGTCCTTAATGGCTCTGAATGGTGCCTTGCTAAATGTTGAAGATATCGACCTTCATCTGTAATGCTTCTTTCCTAAACAATTCTTTTATATGTCCTCTACTACTTTCTTTCCTGGTGAAATATAATTCTCACGTTAGGGTAAATAGGAATTTCTCTAATATTTATTGGTTTCTATTATTTATCGGTGGTGGGGGACTGGGGTGCATTGCCCTTATGCCCTCAGTTCATGGCAAAATGTTGAGGGTGTTTGGCTTGTATTGGATTCAGCCACAATCAATTGAAGAGCGGTCTGGGTGCTTCACATGCAAAAATGTCAAATGTTATGGAGGGTTGTTGTACTGGCTATGTGTTTGTCACTTTGGTTAGAGAGAAGTAGAAGAAATTTTGAGGATAAAAGGAAGATTCCTTAAAAGATGTGTGGTATAGGATTAAGTTACGAATTTCTTGGTGAGTCTTAAATCTAGGAGTGTGCATCGGTGCCAAAAGTCACGAACCGAAATGTACATCTGAGGACCGAACTGAACCGACCAACACAGAAAACCAACCAAAAACCGAACTGATAAAACTGATCGGTTTCGGCTGGTTTTCCGAACCGACTGTGCATTATACCTTTCAGCCATGGAACTCTGGATCAAAATCTGAATCAAAAGAAAATCTCATCATCAATAAACATCAAGCACACAAATATGATTGGGAAGACAAGCAAGTTACCAAAGCTCTCTAATTCCTAAAGTTCTCAAGGACATGTGAATACAAAAATAGAAATAAAATCTTACCGGCAAAGGGGGAGACGGCGATGGCGAGCAAGAAGAACAGCCCTTTCTTGTGAACTCGAGCTATGAGAGGGAGAGGCAAGATTGGAAAATAGAAGAATTATTGTAGGGGCTACTGCTAGAGGCGGTAGTGAGAGCAGAATGAGAAAGAGTAGAGCAGAAGGAGTTAGTTTTTAGAGAGATAAGAGTAGGCGGTGGTTGCAACTAGAGAGGGAGGGAGGGACAGAGGGAGGCTCCAGTGAGGGACAAAGGGAGGCATTGGTGAGGGAGACTGTGAGAGAAGCTAGAGCTACGAGAGAAGAAAGGAAGAGAGATCAGAGATGAAGGGAGGCGGCGCTGGAGTGGAAAGAAATTAGGGTTCCTAGTTTAAGTTTTTTGAAATTCTAATTAATTGTTAATAATATATATATATATATATATATTATATTTGTATATATTTTTCGGTTCGGGACCAACCCAAAATCTGGGAACTGAAACCGAAACCGAAAATAATCGGTTTTCAATCTCAAAAACCGAAAACCGAAAATACATACTTTGAACCGAATCGAACAGAACCAAAAATCATTGGTTTGGTCGGTTTTCTCGGTTCGGTTTGGATCAGTTCGGTCCTCGCACCCCTACTCAAATCCTGAGGAATTTAGCGATCTTTCTTATTTTCTTTTGTGTGTCAGAGACTCAGAATTGGGTAGGTTTTGGAGTTGTATAATTAGCTATAAAGCTCTAATTAATCTAGGCATAACTCAACTTAGTCAGTCTATTAACTTCAGGGAGAGAGAGAGAGAGGCCCTCAGATGTTTGTGCAATTTTTGACAAAAATAACTTGTTCCCGATTCATATCACTCTTAATGTTGTTTTATGCAGGCTGGTTGATATGGCACATCAGGAGTTGACATTGGCCGATCAGTACAAAAAACTGAAGGTATTGTCTAGTTGATTCCCCAATTATTTTGGTAGTGTCTAGTTGATATCTAGATAATTTTGGTAATTAACTAGTTCTGTTTAGGATCATTTCTCGTTGTTATACTGGCGGCATACATTTGTCGTGAATGATATATAGTTAGGAAATTCCAGAAAGATCCCTACCTGTGATGTTCCTTGGTTCAGTGCCAGATCTTTCTGGCTTGCAATCTCCCTCCCAACACTGCTTGATCTCATTAAATATCCTGTGTTTGAAGGCTAATAATGAATCTTGATAAAATTCTAGATCCCTCCAAGCACCGTAAGGAAATTCCTCTCAGTTTTACCACCTTCAGAAACACATGCATTTCGTGTTGATTTTCGTTCGTCCCATGTTCATTACATCAATAACTTGGAAGTAGATGCCATGTACAAGCGTTGGAGAAGCAATATAAATGAGGTATAACTCTTTCTTTTTGGTTTTCCCTAACTTGATCATTTGCAAATTAAACTGATTACATGTTTTTTCACAATCGAGTCGTAGATTTTGATGCCAGTCTTCCCTGGACAATTACGTTACATTCGCAAAAACCTGTTCCATGCAGTTTTTGTTTTGGATCCTGCATCTCCTTGTGGGATTGAGGCAAGTTTGCTGTTCTGCGTGTCACCTTGAGTTTCTGCATGTGTTTCATAATCATATATATAATCTCTGATGCCTTTGGTAATCGACTGGAAAACTGCAGACAATTGACACGATCATTGCCTTGTTTGAGAACAATCTTCCTATGAGGTTTGGTGTAATATTGTACTCAGCAAAGTTAGTTGAGATGATTGAAGCAAATGATGGTGAACTTCCAGTTGCTCATTTGAAGGATGATCTTGAAGACATTTCCAGTTTGGTAATTATTTCGCTTACAAAGTTCAAACATCTCAGTGTTTTCTTATATTAAATTTAAATGTTTCTTCAAGATTCAAGTATCATTTACGAACCTTATTGACTGCTTTCATCTTCTGCAGTCTTTGGTTCAATTTTCAGTGTTCAAAAAATAAATCAAACATTACTTACATTCGCCATCAAATTTCTTAAGGAATCTTCTCTTCTCAGAAATGTTTAATAACAACAATCAAACACATATCTGATTCCTATCTCCTGACGGCTGAGGACATATTTGTGTGAAATACTTGTCTAAGCAGTCAAAACAGAACCAAATATTATTTTGAACTTCTGTTACCTTCTTTTCTTGGAACTCTTGGTTATATTCTTGCTATGATCAGCAAAGATGGCTCTTTCTATTTCCTTGGAGATAATTTGAAATTTGAAATAAGCAAATATTAATTTCTGTCCTTTAAAGTGTAACTTAGAACAACTTTCATTGAAGTTTTCTCCTAATGGTCTAAATTACATGACCCTAGGGTGAGCAAATCATAACTGTTCATTATATTTTACGAAAAAGGTGGGTTCTTAAGAATTCTGTATAAAAGTTATGACCCTCCATGTCAATATTTGGTAGTGTGGTAAAGAAGGAAAAAACTTGTGTGGTGTAGCATTGAGGTCTAAGATATTGTGCTTACAAGTAGATCTTTACTAAAGTTTGTTGTATTTGTGGTCATATAATGAATGGTGTTATTATGAATTTGCAGTTAGATGTTTTTTTAGTTGCACTTGGATGTTAGTTTACTATAATATTATACTTTTAAGTCCCTTTTTTCTTCCGAGACTAGGGACCACGTATACGCTACAAGAAACTGAAATATTTTTTCTTGGTAAAAGTGAAAAAAGAGAGAAAAGACTGCTATTCACTGAAAAAACTGGACTCTAAGCACGGATAGTAAAATATATGCATCTGTGCTGGTTTGACCTTGGAGAATCACTCTTTACTCTCATGATGTATCTTTTCAATTTGGCAGATCATACGTCTTTTCATTTACATCAAAGAAAATCATGGAGCTCTGACGGCTTTCCAGTTCTTGAGCAACGTAAGAGTCTGATCTCTCATTATTAATGACGTCTTTTGTACAAAGAATGACCACCAGCCAGGACCGAGCTACCCAACCTGGAATGGTCCATTCAATCTTCAGTTAAACACTTGGAATGACCGGTGGTTCAAACTCTTTTATTTGGTTCAATCTATGAAATTGCCTGTACGAATAACATTTTGTTTCACTGTTCTAACCCTCATATGCATTACTTACCAAAAATATTCGACATGAATAGCGTGCACAGACCATACATACTGAGAACAAGACATTCTTTCGACTGAATACACTCGCAAAAACATATAAAAAGATGCATGACTACTATATTGATCATTAGTTATAGGTGAAGGATCAAATAGAAACCGCCCTCATTCTGTTAACTAGAAACCAAGCTAGTCCATAGATTTTGATTGATGGATGGTCAAGATTGATTTTCATATTTGATCTATGCTTGGTAATAAGTAGGGTGGCATGGTTAAGAGATTGTGCTCTATTGTACAGATATTTTCATCTGTATATTTCACAATTACAGGTGAACAAATTGAGAATGGATTCAGGTGCAGAGGATAGTCCTGAAGTGCATCATGTCGAAGGGGCTTTTGTGGAAACAGTGCTGTAAGACTTTGAAGTTATCTTCTTGTAACTATGACGTTGTTGTGATTTTTCCTCTCATCTGCAAGGCTCATTAATTGTCCGATTGAATATATGTGCTTGTTGGTTAAACTTACTGTCAATTTTTCAGAGATCTATCTAATCATAATTTGTTAGGCCTAGGGTGAAAACACCCCCTCATGATACTCTACTAAAATTGGAGAAGGACCAAACATTGAACGAACTGTCTGCGGAGAGCTCCCTGTTTGCCTTTAAACTAGGCTTTGCTAAGCTCGAGTGTTCTCTCTTGATGAATGGACTTGTCTATGAACCTAATGTGGTACATATCGAACTTTTCTTTCATAATCTAATACTCCTTCTGTCCACAAAAAGTGTATCATAATTTCCTTTTTCGGCCGTCCACCAAAATTGTATCACTTTCCTTTTTGGTCCCTTTCTCCATTCACATATGGTGAGGCCCTTTCTCCTCTCAAAACACTTCACCAAACATTTATTAAAACCTGTGCCGAACCCAAAGTGATACACTTATGGTGGATGGAGGGAGTATAATATTTTGTTTTATTAGCACTGAATGTAATTGGTGCTGAGTTACTACCTTGTGTAATCTTGTAACTTTACTGTTTAATTAGTATGAGTCATGGTTGTGTTACGTTATGTATCTTTTGGTAATCCCTAACTGTTCGTATCATTTTGTTATTAACTACTATTCGATAGCATCATAAATAACATTTAGGCCAAAGATTAAAAAAATCATATAAACTTTTTGACCCATGTCTGCAGTCAAGAACTTGGAGTTCTTCACAGTTTGAATGTCTTTGTTATTTGAAAAATAAAATATCTTGTTTTCTTGGAATACTGTGTTGAATGACTGTGCTTTGAGAGAAAAGTCATTTAGCATTTATTGGCTTCAGCAATTGATTATTACCTTCATGTTAAATGTGGAATATATGAAGAGTTCTTGAAAAAAACTTCCGTACTTGTTTAAGCTGTAGTTTCTTATTGATTTTCATCAAATTCATGTATTATATTGAGTGTGTTTATCCAAATCCTTTTGATCCTTGGCACTCTTTCCTTGTGTATGGATATTCTAAAATCACATAATCAAGCTTCAAAATCTTTGTTTTTAGTAAATGTTGATGTTGACATGAATTTTTGTTGGTTCTTCCATTACCAGGAGGCTCTTATAAATGCCATGAATGAAGAGCTTCCCAGAATACAAGAGCAAGTATACTATGGACAAATAAACTCTCATACTGATGTTCTGGACAAATTTCTTTCTGAAAGTGGTGTCCAGCGTTATAACCCAAAGGTAAATTGTGATCACATTTTTCATATTTAAATGTAGTTATATATATATATATATAAATATTATCATTTTGTGTTCTTTTTATCTGGCTAAAGCTCTTCGAACTTTGATCCTGTAGATAATTGCAGATGGGAAGGCTGCCAAACCAAAGTTTGTCTCTTTGTGTGAATCAATTCTGGTGAAAGAATCAGTATTGAATGACCTCTACTACTTGCATTCATCTGAAAGTAAGTTCCTGGTGAGCAAAATCAAGAATGTAAATCTTCATCTTATTTGAAATATCTGATCTTGGGCATTGATTTCAGCATTTGATGATTTGAAGCCTGTCACTCACATTCTTGTTGTTGATGTCACCTCAAAGAAAGGGATGAAGTTGCTACATGAAGGAATTCGCTATCTGGTGATATTTATGTTGTAGTTTGTTTAATTTAATAGTATTTATTTGTATCATTTCTCCACCGTGACAAATTGATAGGTGCTTTGTTTGGGAAATTCCATATTATGCCCTGTCATGTACTCCACTTCCCAATTTAAATGTGCTGCGCCCCCATACCATGTCCTTGAATTATGTTCTTATATTCAATCGCCTCCCTTTTTAAAGAAAAATACTTAAAAGTTCTGCAAGTGACCCTTGTAGTCCTCAGTTGATAATTTTGAACATATTCAGTTAACCAGTAGCCAGGACATCAAATAGGATAGATGGGAAACTAGAAACTGCTTCAGCAAGTTTCATTTACTTTGTCGCACATTTCATTTTTTTGTAATTTCTCTTATTGCTGCGAATATGACAGTGGAAGAGTATATGATGCTTTACCTATGTATCCCTGTGATCCTTCATTACTCCAGGACTTTAAGTGAAGCAGACATTTGACCTAGTGTGCAATCAAACACATTTATCCTTTCTGGTTTTGGCTTCAATAAACAAGGATTAGTCTTTTTGATATATTTGCTTTAAAATGTCTTGAAGAGATATAGTGAAATTCTCTTTATGTTTCTTGATTCCCACACTAGTTGATTGCATGGTTTGCTTGTTCTGGAAAGTTTTCCTCTATTTCTTCATTGTGATAATGCTTGCATTATGTTTCAGATTGGTGGCACCAGATATGCTCGGATTGGCGTGTTGTTTAATGTTAATGATGATGCAACTTTACCAAGTCTCCTTTTCATGGAAGTCTTCAAGACCACTGTATCCTCATATGGGTTGGTTGAGTTTCTTATTTTTGTAGCCAAACCCCCATTCCCATGCTATGTTGTCTTACAATCTCTTTTTTCGCCTTGCAGCCATAAAAAAGGAGTGCTGCAGTTTATTGATCAACTCTGTTCATTCTACGAAAAGGAATACATGTCGGCTTCTGGAGTTACTGAAAGCTATCAGGCACTTATTGATAAGGTGTTACAGTTAGCGGATGCAAATGGGTTGCCATCAAAGGGCTATGAATCCGCCTGCTCCGGATTTTCTGCTGAAAGTTTTAGGGGTTACTTAAATAAGGTTTGCTCTTCTTCTTCTTCTGGTATTTTGTTCTCGAACAACTAAGTCACGAGTTTTCTCTTTATTCAAATTTCTTCGTTTCACATAGATGATAGATGTAAGTTGACCTATTGGATCAACTCTATTTTGATTTGTGGAACAACTTAGTGGAATCATGTCAAGGTCAGAGTTGTTGCATCATCTTTTCAATTATTCTAGATGCTTTTTTGTCTCCATGTACTTGTCAAGATTCAATCGGATGACGAATTATTGCGTGGTCCAAGGCCACTTATCTATCAACGGAAGAATCTCCACGTGTGGCATGCTAATAATCCTAGAAAAAGACCGATTTCCCATTTGGTCTTTTGTTTTATTTCTCACTGGTAGACATAAGTTTTCTTCAAAGGTTGTTCCTGGTAGAATTACTTGATGATGATTCCATCGTACAATCCTCGTACGTATGAATGAAATAGTGAGATACGACAGGACAGCCAACAGATTACAGTCTAGCACTTTCAATTTTCAAATAAAATTTTGGCACTAGAAATGCAAAAGAATCCGTTGCATAATAAAGACATTAACTCTGCATTCTCTGGACTCTTGTTTAGTGGGGGAGGCAAAAGGATGCTGTTATATTCTATATTACCCAAAAAACATATATCAATGCCTAAATTATTTCTAGATGTGTCCTACATACACTCTTGACATTTTGCTCAATGCATGTGCAGGTGACTCAGTTCTTGTATAGGACTATTGGTCTTGAATTTGGGGTCAACGCAGTTATTACCAATGGCAGAGTGAGCACCTTTTCACCCTTCTTGTTTTATATTGCAGACTTTGAATCACCCTGTACTCATACTAATGTTTTGAATGAGTTTGGACGTAGTAGTAATAGTCTCTTTGGTTAGAAGGTAATAGGAGACTCTTTAAAGATGTGAGGGATCATTTAGGTGGGTTGGATCCGATTAGGTTTAAAGTTGCTTGGTGGGTTTTAACTCATAACGAATTAAAAAACTTCTTCTATCTAATGTTGTTAGAGGTTGAAGCCTCATGCTGTAGTATGATTTTTGGTTTATTTTAAGGTTCCTTCATCTCATTGTGCCTCTTTGATTTAATTGGTAAAGTATTCTTGTTCTTTATATAAAAAATATTTGTTAACATATCTGGTTTCATCATCTCATAATGCATTGGCTTTACCACCTTTTCCCCAGTTGAGTTGTTTTTTTGGCAATTAATTCTGATAAATCTTGTACTCACTTTGGTACTTGTATATTCCACTGTGTTCCACAGGTGGTCAGACTCTTGGATGGTAGTACATTCTTGAGCCATGATTTGCATCTTCTTGAATCGTTAGAGTTCAAGCAACGTATAAAACATGTTGCTGAAATTATTGAAGATATAAAATGGGAGGGTATTGATCCTGATGTGTTGACAAGGTACATCAATGGAGTTCTAGGCTCATTTTCTATTAAATCCCTAGTGTAACTACATTTCTCATAATTAGTTTTAACATTTGCAATCCTAGCAAGAGAAGAATATCTCAAATGCTGCATAATCTTTACCCTACCAGCTTTTGATTCTCTTTAGTATCTTCATTTCAGCATATTTTTTCATTCACATTGATTAATCTGCTAATAAAGTATTTTGGTTTTTCCTCTTTGCAGCAAATTCATCAGTGACATTGTTATGGCCATCTCATCCTCAACTTCTACAAGGGATCGAAGCTCTGAAAGTGCCCGTTTTGAAATTCTGAATGCAGATTACAGGTACTGCCTACTTATAGGCAAGAATCATTTTATTGTGGAGTGGGGAAAGGGATATGATAATTTGCTTCGTGTTCCTTTCAACTCATTCTTGTCATGTCCTTATAGACCACATGTACAGACTTGGACAGTGCAGTTGATTTCCTATTACGAGGTCATGTTACTAATGTGTAACTAAACTTTTTACATCAAAAGGTTTTAAGTCAATTGAAATGTTTCTAAATTTCCTCCTTAAATTGGTGCATGAAAACTGATATAATTGGTTAATACAGTAGCTGTTCAGGATCATTCTCTTGCCTAGATATGCATTATGTATAGTTTCTCTTATTCTGTACTTCTAATATTTTGACTCAGTGTATTCACCGAGTTCTTCATTACTTGTTTGATCCTTTTTACTGGGTACTGAAAGATCAAAAGCCCTTTGTACATTTTGTGCAGACATGCAAACACACTCAGTATGTCATAACATGTCTGATATTAAATTAGCATGCCATTTTGTGTCAAAAATACCCTCTGTCTACAGATACAAATGATATTGTGAGAATCCATACATGACGGTTTTGCAACAATATTCATATATCAAGAAATATGTTAAAAATGTAGCTAGAATTAAATGAATATATTGTAAATTTGTAGATTCTTTGATGTTGATCTGTACTATACGAAAATGTATTGTCAGATGAAATATATCTCGAGAAAGCAGTATTTTCGATCGATCTGTGCGTCTAACGGCAGTGAATCTGAAGTACTTTGTATAGTTAAATTCAAACATTAATGAAGAGAACAAGAAGCAACCTTAAAAATTGTCTTTGTTTCTGTTATTAGAAAGCAGTTGGCTCCAAGGATTCATTGACTAAATTCCTTCTGTCACAATATTTTCTACAGTGCTGTTATTTTGCAAAACGAAAATGCAAGCATCCATATCGATGCCGTGATTGATCCCTTGAGTCCTTCTGGCCAAAAGCTTGCAGCTCTTCTTCGGATTCTGTCGAAGTATGTACAACCAAGCATGCGACTTGTGCTCAATCCAATGGTAAGAGTGTCGAATCATAAGCTGCCTCAGAGTCTGAAGTACCTTACTGGAACTTTACATGATATACAGAGATTAGCATGTGATTTATAATCTGATGTTGATGTGCTATTGAACATAATAGCGAGACTTAAGAACTAACTGACCTGTGCATCAATCCAGAACCTTATTTTGTAATGTAAGTCTTTTTTTCTTTCTTTCTTTCTCTGAAGCTAATGTCGGAGTAAGTACTAATATTTTAACATGGAAAGGACTATCCTGCATTTGGTCCCTTTTAAAGGCCTAAAGGAAAAGAAATTTTACATTTTACCTCAAGTTTACGACAATACTAAACTGGATCGTAGCATCTGAAATTTCTTTTCGCCATCATGAAAGGGCAAGTAACAAGGCAAAGATTGATGTTGTATTATTTAATTTATTTTGCCCAGATACAGTTAAAATCTTTTCTCAAGGGATCAAGTTTAGGCTTGAAACTTAGGCGATGGCGAACGATTGTTATTTACTTTGGTGGTACCGTGAGGGTTTTACTTGTAGTGGAGACCTGGACTGTTTTTTTTTTTTGTGTGTGCGCTTTATGTTGTTATTTCATAAGAACAATCTTTATGGATATGTGGCCAAGTACATCACTATGTCTTAAAAAATAGTGTCTGAAATTGTTATTATGTTCCTGGCAGAGTTCTCTAGTGGATCTTCCTTTGAAGAATTACTACAGATATGTAGTGCCAACAATGGTAAACCTTAACACCTTTAGCCCATCACCCATTTATTTAAGATTCCTTCGCTTCCTGTCCTCATCTGTCACCGGCTTTCAGGATGACTTCAGTGCTATGGATCATACGGTACGTGGTCCAAGAGCATTTTTCGCGAACATGCCACTATCTAAGACTCTCACCATGAATCTAGATGTTCCTGAACCATGGCTAGTTCAGCCTGTAGTTGCTGTGTAAGTTAATAAAAAAGCTTTGCACACATTGACATGTAAAAAATTCATTATGACTCCATATAACAAACCATGAGGCTTTTTTTTTTTTTTTTTCCTTTAACTTTCAATGTTAAATAAGAGTGATATTTTGCAGCCATGACCTGGACAACATATTGCTAGAGAATCTTGGCGACACCAGGACCTTGCAAGCAGTGTTTGAACTTGAAGCGCTTGTTCTTACAGGTATTGCTTTTGCTACAAGATCGAGTTCGATAATCAGTCAAAGGTGCTAATGGAGTAATATGCAACCAGGTCATTGCTCTGAGAAGGATCATGAACCCCCTCGGGGCCTGCAGTTGATTCTCGGGACTAAACATGCTCCCCACTTGGTCGATACTCTTGTGATGGCAAATTTGGGTTACTGGCAAATGAAGGTCCTTCCTGGGGTATGGTACTTGCAGATGGCATCAGGTAGAAGTTCCGAGCTGTATGTCATGAAGGAGGATGGTGAAGGAGCTGGGGAGACGACTTTGTTGAAACGAATAACGATAGATGATTTACGGGGTAAATTGGTTCATATGGAAGTGATCAAGAAGAAGGGCATGGAGCGAGAGAAACTCTTGTTGCCAGCTGATGATAATAGTCGTTCTAATGGGGAAAAGGTAGAAGCTAAGAATTTCCCCGATATGTTTTACTATATATAATGCCTGTATAATTTTCTTTTATTAGCTTTAGAATCTTAAAATTTGGGATTTTGTCGAATAAATGTCCAGGGATCTCAGATCAGGTGGAACTCAAATATTCTCAAATGGGCTTCTGGATTTATTGGAGGGAAAGAACAGTCGAAGAAGGATGAGACCAATTCCTTGGTAATAATAGAACTCATTAACGACATTCCTGTATGCTTATGCTTATATTGCTTTATCACAAGATTATGTATCTCTAAATAATTTCACAATTTGTTGTAGAAGCCAGGAAGTAGTGGTCGTCACGGGGAAAAAATTAATATATTCTCGGTTGCATCTGGGCACCTGTAAGTTCCTTATATTCGCACTTTGATAGGTTCTTAACCCTGTTGTTGGAAATTTATATCATACATAGTTGGAGATTTGGTTTAAACAAAAATAAATAAATTAGGAAAACAAAAGAAACAGCTTCAAAGGTGAGAATCTAGTATTTCATTCCTTGGCACTGGGTATGTGAACTGGAATTGCTGTGGCAGATTTTAACTCTGTGCATTTGCGTTTAACGTGTGACAAACTACTTTTACGCAGGTACGAACGTTTTCTCAAAATTATGATTTTAAGTGTCCTGAAAAATACAGATCGACCAGTCAAGTTTTGGTTTATAAAGAACTATCTTTCTCCTCAATTCAAGGTTTGCCCTTCACTTTGTTAATTTCTATTGTTTCTCTTTGCTAATTAGGACTTTGTCCATTTAAACTTATTTTCCTTTGCTTAAGCATTACTTATGATTTTTGGCAGGATGTGATCCCTCATATGGCACGCGAATATGGTTTTGAGTATGAATTGATCACCTATAAGTGGCCTACATGGCTTCACAAACAAAAGGAGAAACAGCGAATAATATGGGCATATAAAATACTTTTTCTTGATGTCATTTTCCCACTTGCACTAGAAAAGGTATTCTGGTTTTGTAATATGATAGTTTATGCTGCATAAATAATGGTTTGTTTCGATTTACTGCAACTATATTTGTAAATATGTTTTTTCTACCTGCAGGTTATATTCGTTGATGCCGATCAGATCGTGAGGGCAGACATGGGAGAACTTTATGACATGGATTTGAAAGGACGGCCCCTTGCGTATACTCCTTTCTGTGACAATAACAAAGACATGGATGGCTATCGGTTTTGGAATCAAGTAAATCTCCCTTCAATTATTTATCATTTTAATTTTTCCCTTGTAGAAGTTTCATATCTGATCAGTAATTAGATTCTAAAAAAAATTATAGTATTATCACAAAAAGGGGAAAAAGTGTGAACATTAGAGCTGGTTGATTTTTAATTTTGTAAACAGGGATTCTGGAAAGATCATTTGCGTGGAAGGCCGTATCATATTAGGTATGCAGCTTTTCATTTATTTTAGAATTTGATATCTATTGTTCTTAAAAACAAGCCTAACCTGGGATGCTTCTGTAGTGCTTTATATGTGGTTGATTTGGTCAAATTTCGGGAGACAGCAGCTGGAGATCAATTAAGAGTATTTTACGAAACCCTAAGCAAAGACCCCAACAGTCTTTCTAATCTCGATCAGGTAAGTGATGAAGTTTCTTGGTTGCTTTACCTCTGCTTCTCTCGGTTTTCTTGAATAACGGAGAATACCATCCCACTCTTCATGCTGTCGATTTGGGATTTAGTCTTGTTTTGAAGTGCTTCAAGTATTGTAATGAATGAGAGAGAGAGAGAGATAGAGAGAGACAGAATTTGTGTGAAGGTGTGACATGCTGGTTGGTGATAAGAATTGCTGCATGTTTCAGGATCTTCCAAACTATGCTCAGCACATGGTGCCCATCTTTTCCCTGCCACAAGAATGGCTATGGTGCGAGTCCTGGTGCGGTAATGCAACAAAAACCAAGGCAAAAACCATAGATCTCTGCAACAATCCCATGACTAAGGAGCCGAAGCTTCAGGTTTTTCCCAACTCCACATCCCTTTACATCTCAACTCGTCATCTCTCAACTCTTATCTTCTCTCCTTTGCTTTCTTGTAGGGAGCCAGAAGAATAGTCGCGGAGTGGCCGGATCTTGATTTAGAAGCTAGGCGCTTCACGGCCAAATTTCTGGGTGAGGATATCGAACCCCAAGAGCAAGTAACACCTCCCCCAGAAATCCCGAAACCAGTTGATTATTCAGCAGAGGACGTGGAATCAAAAGCAGAATTGTGAATGCAACTGATTCTTGAGCAAAGTCGACAAGGTAAAGTTTTGCGAAATCCCTGGGAAAAATCGGGAATAAACTAAATAGAGATAAGCATTCCACAGGAGATGCTTGCAACATTTGTCTAGAACTATAAATCTACACAAAGCAGCAATTGCAAAAATGTGCTACATTGGTCTAAACTGTAATGGGGATACTTATGATATCAGAGACTGAATTTTGTCTGCAATATATATATGATTTTAGTTATGAAAATGAATTATTCCTTAACTTCATAGTTGTATTGTACAATTTTTTCTGTTTTTTTTTTCTTCTGATTTATGATGATAGGAAGTGCAAATGGATGGCATTTGTTTGTGTTTTATTCATTCATTCTCAATTGTGCTCAATTTGTTGATGAAATCTGGGAAAATTCAATCATTAGATTGTTGAAAACCGGATATTATTATGTTAGGAGTTGGTAATTTACTTCATAAGTATTCATAAATTCAGTGAAAAATAAACTACACATCCTAAAAAGGTAAAGAATAAATTGATTAGTACAAAAGAAAGTATGGATCTTCCTTGAATAAAATGTACACATTTTTACTTTCTTTTTCTTTGTAAGATTCAAACATATGCTGCCTATATCCATTTGGGATCCCAGTCTCAGATATGCTAATGCTCAAACCAGATTTAAATTTGGTTGAAGCATTATGATACATACCCTCAAACTGCAGAGCAACCTTCACAATCTGCACTTATCATCTCCGCTCTCTTAAATGTTACCCACCACAAAGCCACAGCCACGACGAGCAACCTTCCGATCCAAGACTGGGAACACGAGACTGACTGCACTTGCTAGAGCCCAAACGTTCTTTGAAATTAGCATCACCAATAACCTTTACACGAGCACATGCCGTGATGGAAGTGATGGAAGCGGTTTCTATCACGAATTATGATCTCTCGATCCATGGTGCCTGACACAAACTTGATAAACTCGTGACAGTCTCCACAGATACGAAGATTCTTGAAAATTCTGATCTTCCCAGCAGCATTGCCCCTGTTTATGAGAGCAAACCCTAAAGCCAACCTCTCACTGTGATGCAAAAGATTATCCACCCTTTCCTTGCCCGAGACATTATGAAGCGCGTGCTTTGCATCCGGTGCATACCCTGCTTCACTGGCCGCATCTCCCAACTCCCCCAACTTCTGATGGATATCTGGTAGCCTTGGATGGGATGCATCCTGAGATAAGAAGACATGAACTTGAGCATCAACCTCAACCCAGCTGCATCCAGGTTCCTTTTTCACACCTTTACTAGACATGGATGCTCGAACCCTAGAGGCATCGTCCCACCTCCCTTTTGCAGCGTACAGATTAGATAGCAAAATGTAGTTTGAATCTGTTTCAGGGTCGATTTCAAAAAGTTTCTCAGCAGCCTTTTCACCCAACTGCACATTTCCATGGATTCTGCAAGCACCAAGTACATTCTCCCATATCAAAGCATTTGGAGTTAGCTCCATATCTTCAATAAGGCATTCAACCTCATCAAATTTGCCTGCTCGACCAAGCATGTCGATCAAGCAAGCATAGTGCTCGATACTGGGAGAGATTCCGTAGGATTCACTCATTGAATGAAAATACTTTTTCCCTTCTTCAACCAATCCCATGTGGCTGCAAGCACAAAGAATACCTAGAAAAGTGATTTCATCGGGCAGCAGTCTGTTGTTCATCATTTTACGAAATGCTTCAAGAGCCTTATCACCCTCTCCGTGTTGAGAATATGCGGATATCATTGTGTTCCACGTCACAGTGTCACGCAGTTTCATCCCATCAAACTGGATTTCAGCATCATCGATGTATCCACATTTGCTGTACATGTCAACCAGTGCGCTGGATACAAAGATGTCGGTAGACAGCCCTGCTTTAACTGCTAACGAGTGCAACTGTCGTCCACTCTCAAGGCTGGCAATCCCGGAGCAACCCCTCAAACAGCTAGCAACGGTGAACTCATTTGGAACAACACCTTCTCTCCGCATCTCATTGAAGCAATGAGCTGCCTTTTCTTCTTGATTCGTCTTTGAGAAACTCGAGATCATAACTGTCCAAGTGAAGACATCTCTCTCGTCTAGCGTGTTGAATATGGCTTCCACGTCCTCCATGCACCCGCACTTCGCATACATGTCGATCAGAGCAGTCCCAACATAACTATCTCTGTTGAATTTATCTTTTATTATGTGGGCATGAACTTGTCTCCCAACTTCAACATTCGAGAGGCTTGAACATGACCTTAAAGTGCTAATATAAGTATACATATTGGGCCTAAAACCATCAACAAGCATCTGTCTGAAAATCCTGCTTCCTTCATCAGAAGTTTCATCATCATGGAATCCAGATAAAAGGGCGTTCCAAGTAATGATATCCCGATTAGTCATCCTATCGAAAATACAGTACCCGTCTGACATTGTTCCAAGCTTCATGTACATGGAAATCAATGCATTACCCAACAAATCATCAGATTCGAGCCCAAATTTGTAAGCACAGCCATGAATACTTCGACCATAGCGCAGGTCACCTATATCCATGGCAGCACTAGCAAGACTCGAGAGAGTGAACTGATTAGGCCTCACACCAGATTCCCTCATCCATTGAAACAACTTGGCTGCTTCTTCCTTCAATCCTTGGTGAGCAAGCACACTGATAATCGAGCTCCATGCAACTATATCAGGATTGTTTATCTTCCTAAACACTTTTAGGGCGTCATCAGCCACTCCACATTTCGAGTACATATTAACTAAGCTACATGTAACAAAATCATCAAGTTCACCACCACTCTTGATCGCCATTGAATGGATCGCCTGACCAGCACTAAGAGCACCGGAGCTAGCTATTCCTTTCAAAACAATCGACAACGTGAAGTTACTAAACCTCAGTTCTGGCTCAGTCATCTTCAAGAACAATCTTAAGACTGCCTTTCCATTTCCCACCTGTGCATAACCATTAAGCAAAGCACTCCACAAGAAAGCATTTTTCTCCGGCATCACACAGAAAACATCATCCGCATACTCTAACTCCCCACATTTTGAGTAAAGGTCAATCAAAGAGGAGCCAATGTAAACATCCGAGAGAAGGCCAATCTTAACCACTTCCGCGTGCACTTGCTTCCCAAAATCCAAATCCAAATTCGACGACAGTGAGCAGCCCTTTAACACGGTGGCCAAAGTGAACTCATTCGGCCTCACATCATCCCTTCTCATTTCACAGAACAACTCAACACTCTCTGCCCCATTCCCTTGAGCTACATAACCCGATATCAGAGCACTCCACGACACCACATCTTTAACAGGCATTTGCTTAAACACACGGCACGAAAACTCCAATATCCCACATTTTGCATAAAAGTTAATCAAAGAAACCCACAGGTGCATATCAGGCTCAGTCCCTCTTCGGATTATACAGCCATGAATCGCTCTGCCTTCTCTACAACACAATCCAGCTGCACAATCTCTCAGCTTTTCCGAATACCATTTGAGCCTACTATTCCCATTTACGCTCAACGAGCCACCTCTCGAGCTCCCAACTCCGACCTCTAAACAAGAAGTGTTTGATGCTTGTAGCTCATGCAAAGATCGTATCTTTTCCAGTTTTCTTCTACGACTGAACTCCCAATTTGCCTTTTCCGAAACTCTTGCAGCGGAAGTACAAATAGAAAACCGGGAGTCGATCGAATTTGGGCGATGGTTCTTGGTCGGGCAAAACGTCGAATACCTGGCGGGAACTCCGTCGAGAGTTGAAAGAACGCCTCTAATTGCGGTTTGTGGTGGATTGCGCATTTGTGTAAAACGAAAATCGCATCCCATTAGGTTATTTACGAGAAAGCTTGCAAATCATGAGATATTTATTGGTTGTTGGCGACTTGGCGAAAGCTTTCGCCCCAGGCTGTGGCGTTGCTACTGTCGCGGGAGGAACTTCGATTTGCCTAGGTTTTTATAAGCATTTTATTACAAAACGTTTTTGAAAAGTTATGAATAATGATTCACCATCATTTATCTCCATGCTAACTCGAATCCATCCAATTTATTGATTGAAAAAAAGTTAAACTATACTAAACTTATACTATCCTTAAATTGAAAACATTTTATACTTAGAAATTTTTAATAGTATTATTATATGTAGTTACTTTATACATTTAGCGCAATATTTTTAATTTTAACAATAATTTTTTTTACATTAACCCATCTTTATATTGAGGTTCAAATGACAAATTAAATTTATTGTGAGAATAGATCATGAGAATTAATGTGGATTCATCTCCTCGCTAGATAAGTGCAACATTAGAGTTCAAAACTTATGAGAGACGAAATTTTTATTTAATTCATTTTTTCTGAGATTAATATTATTGTCACTGTGAGTATAATGACTTTATAAATCATATATAGTATTTTTAATTTGAATGAACTACAAAATAGTCTCTAAACAATTGAGTTCTTAATTTTATGTTTCTTCGTAAATTTTATTAGTAAAAATAGTTCCTGGATTATGGGTAATATTATTTAAGGTCCTTTTATAATTTATTGAGATCTGTTTACCATTTTCCACTTTTTTGCCTAAGTTCTATTTTAGTTAATTTTTAATCTCTCTCCTTTATACTCTCTCTCTCATTCGCACTCTGTCTGATAGCGATCCTGCACGGAAGACGCATAACATGGGCTATAAAGCGCAAGGCCTCGACAGGCGAAGGAGCGCGCACGGGGAGACGCCGCACGCGGAGGCAACAGGTGCGCGCGTCGGGTGCTATTTTTCCGCCTTTTGTTATTATCTTTTTATAAAAGATAATTCTATATCTCCAAAGGATATTAGCCTATCTTATAGGTGTAGATCGAGTCTTAGTAGAATTAGGACTCGAATTGTAAGCTATAAATACCCCTCTTGAGGTAAGAGAGGGGTGTGGAAGACTAAGGGAACTAGCACAAGCTTGGTATTGGCTTGGGTTGGGCCTCGCAAGATGATTCGATTTCCCTTCATCTAACACATATATCTTCCGTTCGATTTCATCAATAAAGTTCTATCTCGTTGTTTTTCTTTACTTGTCTCGTTTACTTTGTCTTCTCACATATTACTCACAAACTGCACTATTCCATCCATCATCACGCACACAAGGTCGAAAATTCGGCACTATCCCGCGCAATACCGTCCACGTCTCTTTACTATACATCAATTGGTGCAGTGAGCGTCTTCCATCCATGACACCACTTAGCATCACGAAACGCTTGGATAACGTATAGAAGAGCTTGGACACCATCTTGGAGCAACTACAAGATGTTGACAACCACCTGATCCCAACTATCTACGGTTTCCTCGATGAATATCCAGCCCGTCCACCAACCACACGCCACCGGTCCCCCACAAGCGGCTAACTCGACAATGACGGACCTTTCCGCGCAACAACCACCAAATCACCCGCCACCACCCGCCACCACACCATCAACGGCCGACCCTGAACAAGGCGAGGCAACCAACGCACCGCTGATAAAGGGGTTTTGCGCGCCGTCGTTAAGACATGAGCTGCCCTAATCAAAGTTATTTTGTGTTCCCCTTACTTCCCAAGTACTATGAACTAGTAAGTGGTAAGTTTGGGTGTCGATCCCATGAGGAGATGATTGGTTAGCCCTAGTTGAGAGAGTATTTTGAAGGGGTTGGTGATGCCGCCACGCCTTGGGGTTTTGGATGGGGGAACTATCTACTGATTTGGGCGAAAAAGATGTTTACACTAGACAAGGAATAAAAGATGAGAGTAGATTTGCTTATGTTACGAGACTGGCAAGTACTAGTTTGAGCTGGGCTAGTGAAATGTGAACGAGAATGGTTATGGACTTAAGATTAAATGAAAAAAAAACAAGGATTACTAAGGTTGCACAAGGTTAACTTAATGTAACTCTAATCTGTCAACCTAAACTAACTAAACTCTGCTACTTTACTAACTAACACTAAAAGACAAAGGCTGAAATTGTTGCAGATGCAGGAGTTGGTTGAAAAAGTACTACAAGGCCAATGGCTGTCCTTTCTGGGTGTGGGGGATAGGTGGTCCCCATCGGCAAATACTGGGTTTTGCTACATTTTGGCAACTACTTTTGACTGACTGTACTAGCTACGAGAATGCTGTGTGCAGGTGGCAATGCGATTTGCAGAATGAAAAGTAAAGTCGACAGGTGTAAGTCATCCCCTCCAACCTTCTGATCCTATTTTGAAGAACCAGACGATCGGAGTTTTCTCGGAAGTGCTCGGGTGGAACAAACTACACCTTCAAACTAGCCTACTGACTACTCTACTTACCTACCTAAACCGAACAACACTTAAACCTGCGAACACTGAAAGACTTTTAACTAAAGCGATCACATTCAAAATCAAAATTAAACTACAAACATCCATTTAAAACACGTTAAACTTGATATCAAAGGTTTGCTAAACTATGAACGCATTAAGACTTATAACGGCGACGAAAAGACTCAAGACGGAAATGAAATAGAACTTGAACTTAGCATAAAACATGAAATTTAAAAGCTGAGTGTTCCGATTACACTTGAACCAACTAAGATTCAGATAAAGAAACAGAAACTAAGAACAAGCTAAATAACAATGATACAACTAGCTAAAAGCTATCTAAAGGACTTAGGCTAAAGGCTAGAAATGCTGGAAAGAGCGAAACTAGCCCCTAATGGGCGGAACTACATAATGAAAACTAACTACTCTGACTTTTATAGAGCCAAGTAGGGTTGGCGCGGGAATCTACTGCTTCGCACCCCACTGGTCCCTTATGCTGAGGCTTAATCCTCAAGCATGTTCGTGTCTTCCTGTTGCATCTTGTCTTGCCCCAACTGGGCTATTTGTTGCTTCTGCTTCTCTGCCACTTGTCTTCGTTATTCATTCACTCTAACTTCCTTCATACGCGTCTGAACTGCCCAGATTTCCCGTATTGTTAGCCCCATATTTGCATTGAAACCACTTTCACCATCAAACCAAGCGGATTAGACCAGTAAAAAAGGTCGATCCTCCAGGCCCAGCCTTGCGGGCAAAGCTATTTGCAGCCCCAGAGTAATTGATAGTGATCACGTACGGGGGACGCATAATAGGGGCGGCACAACGCAAGGCCTCGAGTAGGCGAATGAGCGCGCACGGGAGAAATGCCGCGCGCGGAGGCAACAGGCGCGCGCGCGTTGGCCGCTCAAATGCACACAAGACTAAGCGCGTGCGCATGACGACAATTAGGTGCAATACGCATGGGATTAGAGTTCTTAGCTTAGTAGAGTCCCTAAAGTTACTAGTCTTTAGTTTATCGTTTCATGATTAAGAGATAATCATGGTCTTTATCTTTTCGACTTAGCTTTAGCTTTCCGCCTTTTGTTCTTATCTTTTTGTAAAAGATAGTTCTATATCTCCAAAGGATGTCGACTTATTTTATAGGTGTAGATCTAGTCTTAGTAAGATTCGAATTTTGAATTGTAAGCTATAAATACGCTTCTTGATGTTAGAGAGAGGGGTGTGGAAGATTAAGGGAATTCGCACAAGCTTGGTACCGGCTTGGGTTGGGCTTCGCAAGATGATTCAGATTTCCTTCTTCTAACACATTTATCTTCTGTTCGATTTCATCAATTGATAGCGAACGCGCACATGGGGAAGATACTAGCGCATGGGACATGCCAACACGCGCACATCGGCAAGCGGACGCAAGCACAAACGCGTAACGTCTAGCGCAGGCGCACACGATGCACAACGCAAGGACCAAAGCGCGCGGGCACGACAAAGAGCACGCGTGAGAAAAAAGTCTTGTTTAGTTAGGAGTATTATGTTTATCTTATTAGAAGATAAACATCTTTATATTTATCTTTTGTAATGTTTATCTTATTAGAAGATAAACACTATTTCGTAATTATCATTTGTAAAAGATCTACATGATAACTTAATGATATCATGTATATCTCTAGGTGATCAAGTCTATCATTAGCCATAGGCATTAGCTATAAATACCTCATGAAGGTTAGAAGGGAGACAAGCATTAATCTCGTATTAGTTTCGAACTTTGGTATTAGTTCGAGGTCTCTTGTTACTTGTTCTTTCTATAATATTTGTTTCTTAGTTGTTTCATTATCTATCCCTATGATCCGTCTATTCGCTCACTCTTCCGCATACTTCCGCTCACCATTGCCTATTTCCAATACCCACTCATTTACTCCACATCAATTGGTACAACAAGCGATGATCAATACATGTACCGGATAATCTCGCCTAGACGCTGTGGAGAAGGCAGTGAAGGAACTCCGCAACAAACACCTAAGTTTGGACGCTAGAATGGAAGTCATGTATCAATTTTTGCTCGACTATCAAAAGCAAAATGCTCCCACAGATGCAAATTTCGAAGCCGAAGGCGGGCCGAAAACCCAAGGGGCAGCATCCAACCCTAACAAGAGCACAACGACATCAACACCAACCCAAACCACTTCGATGGCCTTGCCCACGTTTGACGGCACAGATGCTCTAGGCTGGCTCGCTCGAGCTGGTTAGTTTTTCATGGTTAACAAAACCATTGATGAGGACCGTATGGACCTAGCCCTCATCGCACTCGCCGGACCCGCCTTACCCTGGATCCAAATCCTCCGACGCCGCCGTCCGTGCCTCACATGCGACCAATTTGCTAACGAATTGGTAATTCGTGTCAAGGATAACACCTCGCGGGACGGATACGAGGCACTCGCAGCCACAAAGCAGCTTGGTTCCCTCGCGGATTACATCGCCAACTTCGAGTCCCACATATCTCAATTACCCGACCTCACGGATCGCCAATTCCTAGGATTTTTCATAACATGACTTAAACCACATCTTCAGGTGCAATTACGGGACCCAAATATCAACAGTTAGTCAGACGCCATCCAAATGGCTAAACGTCTCGAGTGGATGACACAACCAACATCAGGGTTCAGCTAGAACTCACACCCGCCCCACAACCAAAACTCTCAACCGCCCAACACACACCGGCCACATATCCACGACCTGCACAATCATCCGGGTTCTCACACCGAATAGGGGGACCACGCACCGGCCATCGTTTTACCACATGCTAGCCGATGAATATCGTCTGCATGTTGCTGCCGGTACCTATTTTCGTTGCGGTCTCCAGTATACCCCTATGCATCGTTGCCCTCCCAAGACCCTACATGTCCTTATTAAGGACGATACTGATTAAAAGCCACCGGAACATTGTGACGACCATGACAACCAGGGCGACACACCCGTAACGGACAAGGGCGATATGCTTCATGCCTTACAACTTTCTGAATTATCATCTTATGGAAATGACGAATATCACACCATGCAACTTCACATGCACATTAACTCTAAGGACATACACATCATGGTGGACAGCGGTGCCAGCCACTGTTTCATCACCGAATGGGTCACAAAACACCGCCGTCTCACCATCTCACACACCACTAGTTTTGCTGTTCGCCTAGGTGACAGAACCTAAGTCCAAAGTGGCTGCCTATGCAACAACGTCACACTCACCTTATTGGACACCAACTTTACCATCTCGTGTTATGTATTTCCTCTGCGGGGAGTGGACGTCATCTTAGGCATCTCTTGGCTCGCCACACTGGGCGAAGTCAAAGCTAACTGGCGCACACTGAAAATGGAGTTTAAGCTCGCCGATCAATCAGTCAAGTTACACGACGACCCAACCCTCACAAGAAAGGAATGCTCAGCATTCGAATTTCGCAACATGGCCGACTTTAGGAATGCTGGATGCTGTGGGCCATGACGCGTAACGATGCACTCGGGGTACTAGGATTCAACGAGACACTCAACAAAGCACAACACCAACAACTCGAATCTCTAAGGACTCAGTTCCCGATGGTACTCTCATCCCTCGTCACTGTCCCCTCGTCGCCTAATCGATCACCACATCAAGTTGCAGGATGGCTCATTACCGGTCTCGGTCTGACCCTACTGTTACAACCACCTCCAAAAAGACGAGATGGAATGCCTCATCGCTAAAATGCTAGCCACATGTATCATCCAACCTAGCATGAGCCCATACTCAAGCCCTGTCCTTCTAGTCCACAAGAAAGACGGTTCTTGGCGATTTTGCATCGATTACCGGGAACTCAACAAGCGCATCATCCCCGATAAGTACCCGATCCCGGTCATACAAGAGCTACTAGACGAATTCCACGACTCCCGTTGATATAGCAAACTGGACTTACGCGCTGGTTACCACCAAATACGGGTACAAGATGCCGACATACCAAAAATGATGTTCCGTACCTATTTCGGACACTACGAGTTCCTGGTCATGCCTTTTGGCCTCACCAATGCACTGACTACATTCTAGAGCCTAATTAACGACATCTTCAGACCCTTTCTACACAAGTTTGTTCTCGTCTTCTTTGACGACCTCCTGATCTACAGCCGTATATGAGACGATCATCTTGACCACCTCCACCAGGTACTATGCATATTGCAACACAACGCCCTCATCATCAACCTAAAAAAAAGCTCGATGGGCCGCCAATAGATTGAGTACCTGGGCCACATCAAATCGAACAACGATGTGCGCATGGACCCTGCAAAGATCTTAACTATCCTTCGTTGGCCGACTCCAATGACTGTACATGGAATTCGCAGTTTCCTCGGTCTACAGGATTCTACCATTGCTTTATCAAGGATTACGGTAAAATCGCCACCTCACTTACCAGTTTCCTCAAGAAACGGACATTAAGAAATTCCTATGGACATTGGAAGCCAAATCCGCCTTTAACACGCTTAAGGAAGCCCTCACGTCCGCTCTGGTCCTCCGCATGCCGGACTTCACTAAGGAGTTTGTGGTCGAATGCGACACATCTGGTTGTGGTTTCGGCGTCGTCTTTATGTAACAACAACAACCGATTGCTTATTTTAGCAAAACCATATCAGACAAGTGGCTTGCCAAATCGGCCTATGAAAATGAACTAATGGCCCTTGATTTGGCCATACAGTTTTGGCGTCCATACCTCATCGGCCGCAAATTTCTCGTCCGCACGGATCAACGTAGCCTGAAACACCTACTATCCTAACCATTGACCACCCTAGCACAATAAAATTGGGCCGATAAGCTTCTAGGCTATGACTTCACAATCGTCTATAAAGAGGGCGCTCTAAATCGGGCCGCTGATGCCCTCTTCAGAGTCATGGAAGACGACCAACCCCTCAACACCCGACAAATATCTCTTAGGCTGCTATCTCCAGTCCAATTTGGCTTGTCTGGCCATCAGTTCAACAATTCATGGACACGGACCCTACTCTCGCAACTATAAAAAAAGACCTCGAGCTTGGCAAGCCCACTAGCAAGCATTACACGTTGTCCCATGACATATTATTCTACAAAGGCAGACTGGTGGTGCATCCTCAGTCAGATTGGATCCCAAAACTTATAGCCGAATACCACTGGAGCAAAAGGCTTGGCTGGACGGAGTACTGCTACAACACGAGCTTTCATACAACCACTCATACCACGCCCTTCGAAGTCTTATACGGTCGGCCCCCTCTGACGCTTACGAATTTTCTGCCGGGTGAAGTTCACGCCCCCGCATTGGCCCGCGAACTAGGTGCGCGTGACATGGTCCTTTCCGATCTACGCTTTCACTTGGATCGCGCGCAAGAACGCATGGTGCGCTCTGCCAACACGCACCACTGGCATGTCGAATTCCCAGTTGATACCATAATCTACCTCAAATTCTTCCCGCGTCTCCACAAGTCCCTTTTGAAGGACCACACCCGCAAGCTCGCACCGCGTTTCTTTGGCTCTTTCCGCGTTTTGGAGCGTATCTGCCTGATTGCGTATCATCTGCAACTTCCCACCAAATCAAAAATTCACCCCGTGTTCCACGTCTCCCTTTTCAAAAGGGCCATTCAGACTACAATAGCGGAACCGTCTCTTCCGGATGACCTTCTCGATGTTGATCCCCCGTATATGCCGGAACAGGTTCTTCACCGCCGTACCGTTGACCGGGATAGTCGGGCCGACCGCCAAGTCCTCGTACAATAGGTGGGCCTACCACCGACCGACGCTACTTGGATGGACGTCGATGACATGCGCGCCCAATTTTCTTATTTTCGCTTTGCGGACAAGGCCGTTTTGGCAGGGACGACAAATAATGGATCTAGGTATGGTGCAGATGAGGTCATCCAGATAATCGAAATCTTCCTCACCCATTAGCATTCCCATGCGTCTTGCGCCTAATAGTCGTCCTGTGCGCACACGCGGAAATATACCATCCACGTCTAAACAACGAGACAAGTAAAGAGAAATATGTGAAAAGACAAAGTGAACGAGACAGGTAAAGACAAACAACGCGATAGAACTTTATTGATGAAATCGAACGGAAAATATATGTGTTAGACGAAGGGAAATCGAATCCTCTTGCGAGGCCCAACCCAAGCCAATACCAAGCTTGTGCAAATTCCCTTAATATTTCACACCCCTCTTTCTAACCTCAAGAGGGGTATTTATAGCTTACAATTCGAAGTCCTAATCCTACTAAGACTCGATCTACACCTATAAGATATGCCGATATCTTTTGGAGATATAGAACTATCTTATAGGTGTAGACGTGGACGTTGTGCGGATAGTGTTTCGATAGAACTTTATTGATGAAAGATAAGCCGAAAAGATATAAAACATATTTCTAAAACCTACTTATTGATGAAAATGATATCATGTTGCATCACACTTTGTCTTTTCGCATATTACTCATAAATCGCACTATCCCATACATTCTCACGCAAAAAATGTCTAACACTCGGCAAGATCCCGCGCAACGGGACGCATAACACGGGCGGCACAACGCAAGGCCTCGACCAGGCAAATGAGCGAGCTCGGGAGAGATGCCGTGTGGGGAGGCAACTGGCGCGCGTGCGTCGGACACTAGAATGCGCGCAAGGCCAAGCACGCGCGCATGACGACAATTGGGCGGAAGACGCATGGTAATAAAGTCCATAGCTTAGTAGAGTCCCTAGAATTAATAGAGTTTTTAGTTTATCGTTTCATGATTATCTCCTTAAGAGACAAGTAAAGAAAAACAACGAGATAGAACTTATTGATTAAATCGAACGGAAGATATATGTGTTAGACGAAGAGAAATCAAATCCTCTTGCGAGGCCCAACTCAAGCCAATACCAAGCTTGTGCGAATTCCCTTAAGCTTCCACACCCCTCCCGCTAACCTCAAGAATCGTATTTATAGCTTACAATTCGAAGTCCTTATCCTATTGAGACTTGATCTACATCTATAAGATAAGCCGATATCATTTGGAGATATAGAACTATCTTTTACAAAAAGATAGAACAAAAGGCGGAAAGATAAAACTAAGCCGAAAAGATAAAGACGGAGTTAATCATGAAAGATAATCATGAAACGGTAAACTAAAGACTTTACTAACTCTAGGGACTCTACTAAGCTAAGAACTCTATTCCCATGCATCTTGTGCCTAATTGCCGTCCTGCGCGTGCGCTTGGCCTTGCGCGCATTCTAGCTAAAAGAGTTAATCATATTAAGCTAAGAACTCTTGATGTAAGCTATAAATACCCATTTTGATGTAGAGTAAAGAGACGTGGAAGGTATGGCGCGGGATAGTGCCGAATGATTGACCTTGTGTGCGTGAGGATGAATAGAATAGTGAGGTTTGTGAGTAATATGCGAAAAGACAAAGTGAACAAAACAAGTAAAGAGAAACAACGAGATAGAAATTTATTGATGAAATCGCTTGGAAGATAAATGTGTTAGATGAAGGGAAATCGAATCCTCTTGCGAGGCCCAACCCAAGCCAATGCCAAGCTTGTGCGAATTCCCTTAATCTTCCACACCCCTATCTCTAATCTCAAGAGGGGTATTTATAGCTTACAATTCGAAGTCCTAATTCTACCGAGAATCAATCTACATCTATAATATCCTTTGGAGATATAGAACTATCTTTTACAAAAAGATAAAAACAAAAGGCGGAAAGATAAAGCTAAGCCGAAAAGATAAAGACCATGATTATCTATTAAGGAGATAATCATGAAACGATAAACTAATGACTCTACTAACTCTAGGGACTCTACTAAGCTAAGAACTCTATTCCCACGCGTCTTGTGCCCAATTGTCGTCCTGCGCGCACTTGGTCTTGTGCGCGTTCTAGCGCCCAACGCGCGTGCTCCTGTTGCCTCCGCGCGCGACGTCTCTCCCGTGCGCGCTCCTTCGTCTGCTCGAGGCCTTGCGCTCCGCCCGTGTTATGCATCCCATTGTTGTGCTAATCGAAAGAGAGTCGGGCGGTTGGATGTAATGTCGTGCTACCCTGGGGCCGATACGGGGCCTTGACGACGGGCTGGAATCCTGTAAAAATGATTTGGGGTGGTTGCGGTGTAGGGTGGCCGGTAGGCGGTGGCAAGATCCACGAGTTGGGGATCAGGCCATCCGTTACCGGAGCAACGATCGGCGGGCCCTTCCGAAGGGAAGTTGTGTTACAAAAGAAGAAATAGAATTATGTATTAAAGTTTCAAATAGTGCACAACTAACGGTAGATATTTTAGATGTTTTAATTGAGATTAAAATACTTTCAAGTGTTGATATATATATACACACTGAAAATCTTATAAATTTTGAAAGTGGTTTTAGGGGTAGAAATTCTAAATTTGAGTTTATTAAATTCAAGTATTAGAAAGATTCCATGAACTCTGTATCAGATAAAATAAAATAATATTTGAGTTCCTTTTCGTTTGGAGTTTAACACTACATTAAGAAAAAAAAATTAGATAACCTAATTGTTATTGATTTAAATATAAAAAATGTAGAAGAAGATGAATAGTATTTTGACCTGTATTGCTGTGAGGCTTAGATCGAGTGTCTTATACCACCTAATTCAAATTAATTATCAAATATTATTCGTGCAACTAATCTTTTTCAGGCCCACTCCAATTATTAATTCTGCCCCCACCTAGTACTGGGTGAAACCATATCCACACATTCTGGCTCTTACATAATTTCAAAATTATAATAATTATAATGCAGCTATTAAAAAGATTTAGAAATAATGTGCAGTTTCGACAATTTTTTTGGCTCAAATATTTCCAACTTCCGAGGTGGTCGGAATTTGATGCACCAAAAGATGAGTTGCATCACCAACAGATTCGTATCGGGAACAAAAGGGTCAATAGCTGTAGATTAAGCCCATCCGCAACAGTAGACGAGCCTTCATATTTTCCTTACACTATTTATGGGCTTCATAGCAACTTTTTCCTTAAAATTTTACTCTCTACAATAGTGGCCGAGCCTTAACTTTCCCTTATGCTATTCATCTTTTTTTTTAAAATTATTTGATAATTCATATTATTTGTTAATTTCATAATTTAAATATGATTTTTGTTTAAATAAATCTTATAATATTATGAAATCCAAGATTACATTTTTGAAATTCGAAAAATACATTAGTTAAAATCCTAATATTACATTATGGAAAATAGAAAAATACATAATCTAAATCCTAACATTATATTATTGAAAGCTGTAAATTACATAAATTAAAAACTAATTCACTTGTTGGCAGGACCGAAGCGGCTTCAAATGTGTTCAATCAAATCCGCTTGTAGTTTGATGTGCATTTCTCTATCGCGGATTGTCTCACGGCTAGCCTGGAATACCTGAAATGCTTGAGGTGCAACTTGAGTTGGTGCTTCATTAGCGGTCGAGGTGCCTACGACTTCTTGGTCGCTTCTTCGCCTTTGTCTTCGATGATCATATTGTGCAAAGTAATGCACATGACATGATGTCGGCTAAGATGTCTTTGAACCAAGAAAGCTCATGATATTTGATGATGACGAACCGTACTTGAAGCACGCCGAATGCTTGTTCGACATCCATTCGCGCTGCCTCTTATTTCTGGGCAAAACGAACTCGTTTTGAGCCGATGGGACAAAAGATACTCTTCACGAAGGTTGGCCATCTCAGGTAGATGTCGTCGACCAGATAATATTCCATGTTGTATCGATGACCATTGGCGAAAAATTGTATCGCTGACGCCCTTCCACTCAAGACATTGCTGAAAATGTCGGAGTGGTTGGGTACATTGATGTCGTTGTTGGAGCCGACGACACCAAAGAAAGCATGTCATATCCAAAGTCCTTGGTCAGCCACTGCTTTGAACACGATAGTCGGATGAGTACCCTTGTGGTCGCTTGTGTATGCGCCTCTCCATGCGGTCGGGCAATTCTTCCACTCCCAATGCATGCAGTCGATGCTCTTGAGCATGCCGGGGAAACTATGTCGTGCCTCGTGCATACGCAGCAGTTGGAGGCAATCTTGGGCAGTAGGCCTCCTCAGATATTACGGGATGAATACACTCTGAACTTCTTTGTAGAACTTTTTCAAACATTTCCGGCTCGTCGTTTCAACAACGTGCAAGTATTCGTCGAATTGATCCGGGCATCCCCAATTGCCAATGTCGAATGGCCGATGTACATTTTAGAAGCGTTGACAGACCTTGACGTCCGGTGTCGTCCGACAGTTGTTGGAAGAATTGTTCACGCGCTGTCAATGTGGATGTTATGCGTATGAACAAAGACCTGCATATACGGAATCGCCGACGAAAAATGATCGAACCGCATCGCGGATTTTCTGAGAAATATCCGCGACGAGACATGCGTTGACCTCTTCTCTCTCCCGGTGCACGTAGGTCATTGGGCGTGGTTGATTGACCTCCTCAATTTCCTCCAACGCACGTATCGTAAGCTCGCCGGCGTTGCGAGTCATTCAAAGAAGATTGTCCACCGATAAAAGATCTTCGGACCCATTGCCGTCGCCGAATGGTATCATTATACAGAGAATGGAACGAATGAGATATATTCTAAAAAAATATTAAATTAAAAGCCGTTTGATTGGCTATTTTTTTAAAAGAATTAATTAATAAAAAAATATAAAAAATGCGTTGGATTTGACCCATTCACGCGTCTGGCGCGTGAAGCACACTCGCGCTCTCATTGGCCAAGTGGTGAGAGTGTGCCTCACCGGTGCGTGACGGCCGGCAACGGGCGAGGAGCCGCGGCCAACGCTCAAGCCTTCGGCTCGCAGCTGCACAACGGCGGATATCGCACGTAAAGGGTGGGCGGCTCGCGCTGCAAGCTGCCATTGCTGCTGCTCTAACAAATAATGTTTGATTTTATGGCTCTCAAAAAAAGAAGTCAAAAGAGGTCATCCATACACACGTATGTGTATGTGGGTGATCAATAATATTCAGATATCATATATATTTAAGTATGACATTGTCATTCATAAACGAATTGTTTTGGTATCTAACTGAAGGATTAATAGTTAAATAATTATCCGGTTTTTGAGATTCAAAATGTTGATTTGTATGCCTGTGCCGTGTCATCGTTCGTTTCCTCGTCCGCCGCCTGCTAATCGTCGTCCTCCTATCCGTAAGCGATTCCAGTTTGTTTTGGTACATTTCCATGATATTTCATGCTTATTTTTCGAAACTGAGATGTTTTAAAATTAATTTTGATGACAATTTTCTGATGGTGTTTGAACGCCTCTTTATATGTGGACGTACTACACTTTTTTGTACTTTGTACCAATTTGTGAAATCAAGATTTTGGTTGGCATAGCGAATATTTTTTGGTGAGATTTCTATGCGGTTCTTGCTGGGGCTATTGTAATAATATTTCTCTGATACTCAGACTTGGGCTTGTAATTGGAGGGCTTAGGTGCAGTTTCCATTAGATTTCATTCTATGTATTTGTTGTGTGCTTTTTCATTTGACCATTTCTATGACCAGTTTGCCTAATTTTCGTTGGCTGTGCATGTCATTTCTCCACAAATATGAGTTTGGTCAGATTACACATGATTTTTTAGAATCTCTTGCCATATCAATAGAATCTCTTTCCATTTCAATATTTGGGGTCTCGATAGTGTGATTATTCTGTTTTCAACTAGCATTATCAAGACCAAGCACATCTTTATGAGGATCTTAACAATGTGGTAATTCCGTTTTTCCTCTTTTTTAATTCCATTAATTCTGTTTGACCTGCTATGCGGTTGCTGTCTGTTGCCTCTTTTTCAGTGGCCTTCCTGCTTGATTGCTTTTGTTGTGTCGTCCCCTGCCAGTGTTTTGCTAGTTTTGTTGACTAGGTGGCTCCCAATCTTTTGAGGGTGCTTGCTGTTTGTTTTGGTGTCTCTTAATTCGTTAGGTATGCTGTTTTTCCCCTATGTTCTTGCTGTGTGGCTGTGTTTTTTGCTTCCTGTTGTAAAACTGTTGCTCACCACTTTTCAGTGGTTTGAGCCTTTGCCCTTGATAAAAAAATATTGTGGTTAATATGTTTTATTGTTTTATTCAATTGTGTAGTGGGTAAGATGTTTGTGTGGATCTTATTACTTATTCCACTTTTTTGTTTTGTTTAATTTCATAATCTTTGCAGGTCTCTGTGAGGGTCTTAATTATGTGGTTAATCTATTATCCTCTTGTATTTAATTGCATAAATTTACCCGAGGATCTTAATTGTGTGGTTAATCTGTTGTCCTCTTTTATTTAACATTCAACACCCTCTGCAAAATACCAATACAGATGGGCTTGCGCATCATAGCAAAAAGCATAAAAAACATCCGTCCTGTTGCTCCAGAGAATCATAGCATCTGGAAAGATAAGATTCATACTACAGTAATATGATCAGCTTCTAGCACTAAATGTGGTGACCAAACCATTTGCTTTTATTCTTCTAGGTTTTCTCGCATTCTACTACTTGATTCAGTTTCATCTCATTTTCGTGGATTTTTTTTCTTCAGAGAAGACATGCAACGGAAATTTTGAAGAATGATGCAATTCTTGGAAGGTGGATTCAATGAAGCACTGTATTGAAAAATAATGCAAAATCTGAATTTTTTTTGTTTCTTTTATACAAAACAATGTACTAGATAGGAAACAAAAACCAACAAAACAACACAAAAGAAGGAGACAAACTAATAGAAGAATATAGATGAATAATATAACTAAGAAAATAAAAATAACCAACATGCCAAATACAAATGAATAATATAACTAACAAAATAAAAATAAATAAAAAACTGATGGAACAATTTTTTCGTAGTATAGAAATGGATTCAAAACGTACATAGAAATTTTATCTCGAAGATGGTATTCTGTCATTTGTAAGAGAGGGTATTTATATGCACAAATTTAGGCATTTTGGCTCCATTTTTAAATTTGAATTCAAATTTGGTCAAAAGATTACTGAGTCAGACAGGCTTTGCAGAACTCAGCTTCTTGGATAAGCTTCACCAATTGGGAACCGTGAAAAATTCCACATGGAAGTGTCACAAAATTTTGTAAAAAAAAAAAAAAAACAGTGCAACAAATGTCTGTAACTTCTGCTAAAAATATATCACAAAGTGAAATGTTAGTATACAATTTTAGGCTATAGATGGTGGCCAAATATCATCAACTTTGGCGAGAAAGGCCACATTTCTGGCTTTTAGTATTAGTATAGGTTAACATTTTAATAAAATATCTTAAACTACCGATAGTCACAATTAAATGCACGAATTATTACAAGACCAACAAAATGGCCCTATAGGTCAATTTCCAGTTTCATGGACATGGCTTGCTCACAAAACGGGGAAATGGAGGCAAGCCACGACAATTTTCTAGCACTGAAAATTAACATCTATGACATTTTTGTTAGTTTTGTGATATTACATGCAGTTAATATCATTGTTAATAGTTAAGGATATTTTTACTAAATAGAGTGAACTTCAAATTAGGTCCATGTACATGAGGGTTGCCTATTTGTGGTTCCGGAAATAAAAGTGCACATATAAGGTACTTGAAGATGAGAGTAAATCATTTCAGTACCTATTTCATTTTTTTGCATAAATTTCTTCCAAAAACACCTCTAGATCCTTAAAATGTATAAATGTACATTTCCAATTTCACTTTTTCTAGACTCACACATGCACAACATTTGTGAATAACAAACACCACATGGAATTACATCTTTTATGTGTTCCATTTTTAATATATTCTTCGGAATAGCTTTTGAGTTTGTTATGTGCATATGACTGTTCAGGGTGATTCTTTGAAAAGTTTGTTGAGCTACAAACTTATTTATTTAATCACATTTTATTTGCAAATTACAAATATAACGCATGTATTATGAAAGATGTTTAAACTAAAAAGTAATTATTTAATCTCAATGATACATATGTAGTGTATAAAAGTAGTTCCAATTATTTTAAATATGCAGTGTATAAAATACGTGGTATCTTAGTATACGTAAAGTACGATAATCAATTCGGCAAAAAAGAAAAAAATATTTTGCCGGCACAGTAACTGGCCAGCAAATACCAGCTATTAATTAAATTCAGTTATGACGAAATGGGTGGGGAAATAATTAAATCTCCTTTTATTGGGGGTTTTAAATTATAAAAATAAATAATAATAAAATGATAGGTTTTAATTAATTTGGTGTGATCTGCCTTTCTTTGTTGATTTAATTAGTTTTACAACGCCACATTTATTGAGAGGTCCCATTGAAATTATTTTTTTGAAAAGAAATATATCAATGTTTGTGGAATTAAGAGATTTAATTTCCACATTTATTGAGAGATCCTATTTTAAATATAATTTTTAGAGGAGATTTCAAAGTGACGGAAATTTAAAAGTTGTCTTATGGCTGATTTCTTCAGCAAAAGACGAAAAACAAAACTAGCGAAAGGAAAAAAATTGGATAGTTAAAAACAAAAAGAAGTTTATCATTTATTACTTTTCTCTTAATAATATCGCATTATTTATTATTTATTAGTTTTCTCTTAATAATAACTACAAAGTTCAACTAAAATATATAAAGTTCCACATCAAATATTTCCAGAAATTTAGATACTTTTTATAATATTTTGTTAATATTTAAGTATCTTATTAAATTTATCATTTTACAACGAAATATTTAAGTGGCGATTAAGATATCTATTTCAATGATTTTGTAATGGATGAATCATTTAAATTTGTAGTACCAAATTTGACTTTCAGTTTGTAGTACTAGATTTGACTTATTTGTAAGGTTTACAAAGCCATACTATTATTAAAAAACTAAACCACAATAAATTTAGTAATTTGCAATCATTTTTGCATAAAATTCTGAAATAAAATGCTCATTTGAAAATAAGATTTTTTATATCAAAATAAGACATTTATTCGAGAGAACTGATTGAAGATTGAGTATAATATAATATTGCATTGACACATTAATGGAACCTCAAATTTGAAAGAAAAAACAATAAAAAAATTCTAGTATTGCTCTACTAAACAAAATCAAATTGTTTTCCAAAAGAAAGTGAAAAGACCGGTCTCCTTTGCTCACATTTCTTCAACGAAAAACATGTCCCTATCCAAGGAAATTCAATAGGTTTTAACTAAGGGCTTGCGATAATTTATAACAAAGAGGGAGATAAAGAGAGAGAATTAGTATCCAATGTGGTTGTGGAGGTTCCAGTGTTAAGCAACCAATAGAAGTGAGCAATTATGAATTAGATTGTGAAGAATATATGATTAGCATGGTGTGATCAAGGCAGCAACAATGGTGTATGAACTTATTACTTAATCTGTTTCATTAAAAATGTTATACTTTTCTTTTTGGTTTGTCCTATTAAAAATGTTACACTTCCATATTTGGAAAGTTTTTACATTCTAAAACAACTTTTTATCTCTCATCATTAATACAACCAATAATTTTTTCTCTTAGATTACTAATTTTTCTTTATTCATTAATATACCAAATAATTTCTTCTCTCTTTATTTACACATCAGAAATAAAAGTTTCTAAAATTTCATATCATCCAACAAGTGTGATATCTTCATCGGGACATAGGGAGTATTTTTCTAGATTTCCCAAAGAGATGGCCTACGCAACTCAAGCAAAGTTTACACATCACATCAAATAGTGTGTCAAGGCAAATTTCTGGATCTGGTAGGATCCAGAAAAAAGGTTCCCAAAATGGGAACCTTTTTTTTTTTTTTTTTAAATTTCCCACTAGGGGAAAAACGCATCTGGGAGATGCGACTTCACTTAAGTCAAGTCGCATCTTCGAAATGAGACTTCATTTAAGTGAAGTCTCATTTGGGACATGTGACTGACTCAGCGAAGTCCCACCCGGCAGGGTGGTGTGACTTTCAGCTCATCCGGCCGGGTGGTGTGATATTCAGTACCAGAACGCTGCACCCGGCCGGGCAGACATGCATTTCGGTACCACCCGGCTGGGTGGAAGCGTCTGGAGAGACAGAATGCTGCACCCGGCCGGGTGGTGTGGCACAAGGTCCACCTGGCCGGGTGCCAGTCACGTGTTTGTGTTTTTTAACCCATTTTCCTCCTCTTTTTTCTCACTTTTTCCCCACTCCTCCCCCTTGCAAACCCTAACTCTCTCTCCCCTTCTCCCCACTTTCTAAATTCTCCACTCCCACACCCAAAATTCACTTATCAACACCCAAAATTCACTCATCAACACACACATTACACTCACCCATCTCATTTCTACAACAAAGATATATATAATTATCAAAATTATTATACAATCTAATATCTCACAACATATCATCTAATATCTAACAAACAATCAAAT
>JAYDZE010577411.1:0-29660 GCA_034509125.1 Monilaria moniliformis
TTTGAATGTAAGTGTCGGTCCAATACTTGCCTTAGCACAGTCGGTTATGAACTTCTTGTGCAAATCTCCCACACTACAATTCAGACTCATGAAGCACTTGTGCTTGTCCTCAATCAATGGATGGTTGTGTCCCTCGATGAATTCGTGTATAACATAACCACTTTTACCATCCTCGGATATGAATTTGAACAAAATACGCGCATTACATCCACATCTTCGATGTTCATCTACGTTTATTGACAAACCCTTCGTGTGCATTAATTGCATCATTATCGTCGACACTCTTCCACCCTTCCCTACTGCATACCGCATAAGACCATGTAATAACGCCGCCGTTTGTCTTTCTACCGAATTTACGAGTGTCAAATCCCGACGCACGTGTATAATCATCGTAGAAACACATGGCGTCATCCAACGTCCTGAATATTTTCCCAACAACAGGTTTTAAACTAACTTCGCATTGAGGCACGTACGCTGTTGTGATCATATGACAAATTCAGCATGGTAAGTATTCTCGAGTGGCATTGTTTATGTACTGTAATAGCATTCGTGAAGCTTTGTGATATCATTAAACGTCGAAAAATACCTTCTGTCACTTGATCTACGTCCATCGCCAAAAATTCCAATCTAGCGTGAATTGAGATGCAATATAAATCGATGTATGCTTGTATTTGATTTATAAAAATAATAGAATCTGTTACCATATATATCGGATGCCATACTTAATTAAAAACTACCTTCTTTATATATAGGGTATTTTATGATAACTACCCTAAACCCTAAACCATATCATCATCCCACGTCCTGAATATTTTGCCAATAACAGTTTTCACTCCCACTTCGCATTCAGGCACGTACGCTGTTGCCATCATATGACAAATTTAGCATTGTACGTATTCTCGAATAGCATTGTTCATGTAATTTAATCTCATTATACAGTAATTTAGGTCGAGTGTAAATGATAAAACTTCATGCATGTAAAAAACATTACACAATAATCAGTATAGCATTTGTATAGCTTCGTAATATCATTAAATGTCGAAAAAATACCTTCTGTATCTTGTTCTACAACCATCGCCGAAAATTACTTTCTACCGTGAATTGAGATGCAGTATAAATCCATGTATACTTGTATTTGATTTATTAACAGAATAAGATCTGTTACCATATTTATCGGATGCCATAATTGCTTGTAAACGCATTTAATGCATCCACTAACACATTCCTTATATATCGCATAATCCCTTGATTGTAGGGGTTGTTAAAAACGGGAAAAATGCTGAAGTTACAACAATGACATTTATTTCATTAAAAACGGCAACAATATTATTTTTTTTAATATTACATGTGGCAAAATCTCAACCTTTCGATTATCAAAATCAACGGCTACGATTAGGTCTTAGTTATATTGAAAGATGTGAGTTCTCATGTGATTATTACTCTCTCTCTCTCTATATATATATATATATATTGACACGTCACATTTTCACTTTTCAGCCACAATGCATTTTTTATATTTCATCATTTTTTATTGTTCTCTGATTTCATATATTTATTAAATTGCAATATTTTGTAAAATCAAAATAAATGACTGTATTTTCAAAAATTACAAAAAAAATATTGGAAAGAAATAAGGAAAAATAAAAAATGAAAAAGGGGATGAAAAATGAAAAAAAGGGGCAAAAATAAGATGTTAAAAAAAAAGAAAAATTTAGTTGAATGTTATGAGTGAGATTCGAAACTACAGTGCGGCCGCATGCCCTCCCATCGCAGTCGCCACAGCTGGGCGTTCAGCCGCTTACGCAGCGTGCACTGCGGTCGCCCCTCACCCTACCCTCCCCGCAATGCAGCTGCAACCACAAACCTCTAAACCAAAATTGTGAGGCAAGAAGACCAAATTATAGCCATCTTTTATAAAATAAACAAATCCTGCCATTTTTTTATGATTTTTCCCTTATACCAATCCACAGTTAAAATTATTTAATTATTTATATTTTAATATACTCCTTATAATTTCTAAAAAAAAAACCACTGCATGTGACCACCTTTGACCAACTTTACAACATCTCCACCACTGAGGCACTTCCCACCACCGCAACAACAAACAGATACATCGCCACTACCATTGACCGTCGAGCATCGTTGCGTCAACAATGATACATACTCGACTCAATGCTTGATACATGACACTTGATTGATCGTGCAATCTAGACAATCGAGCCGATCAAGCATCAAGTAATCGAGTATATCAAGCATTGATAGTATCGAGCATACCGAGCATCGACCTATCAAGCAATCTAGATCTAAAATTCGTGCGCGATAGAGATGAGATCTAAGAGAGAGAAGACGCATTTACGGCAGGCCGACGCAACCGAGCAATATCCTAATCTCATGTTAGAGAGAAACAATGCAGCAAGGGTGAGGCGCATGAAGTGGCGGTGCGGTGAGGCGACGTTGTACCGGAAAGAGAGACAGAGAGAAAGAGCAAGAGGGAGGATTCAAGAGTGAGAGTGAGAGAGAGAGAGACAGAGAGAGAGAGAGAAAAAGAGAAATACGATATATCGAGGCGGCGAGGTAAGACGTGGTGACATCGATATTGCCCAGAAGCGCCATTGCGCGCCACCTGCGAAAGGCGTGACAGCCCGTGCGCCGTAACGCAGATGCGGACTGTCTCGTTGCGTTCCATCCCCCATTCTCAACAACGCATCTCACGCCATGACGGGATTCCAACGGAATCGTGAATAGGGTGTCTTAGTGACTTAGCGTACCCAATTAGTCCAAAAGGTAAGCTGCATTTGTCTCATGGCATAGAAAAAACTCATCTACGTATTTGTTGATGATATATTTGAATGATTTCGTTGTGTAATAAAAATTATATGAACGAAATATGTCAAATTGTTGTACGCCATAAAAATTACTACATTAGTGCAAAAAAAGAAATTATTATTAAAAAGCACGCCTACAATTTGTATTAAACTAATGACTAGCAAACCTCTTTGAGATAGCTAGGGTACTCAGCCTTTTTCTTTTTAACCTTACAAATTCCTCCTTTCCATCTCAAGTTTCAAATGGAAATATACTAGCAAATGATCATGTTTATCTTCTTTTTTAAGTATTTTGATAATATAATTAATGAACCTTCATTATTTAAAGTATAGTATAAATATCCTAAATTTTATTTTCTTCAGTATAGATTCTTTTGATATAAATTTGGAAAAGTTTTTATATGATGACTATACAAGAATTATTGGATTACCAAATTGGAACTTTAACTTGGTTTATCAAATAGAGATCATTGCCATTTAAATTATAACTTTTCATTGACTTCTGGTCAATCCCATAACTTTTACATTTGGAACATAAAATCATACCTTTCACATTTTCTCAATTATCCTACAGATCAAAATTCCGGTGAAATTGGTGGTGACGTGTCAGTCGGAATTTCCGACATGGACAAAACGTCTGTTCTTCAAAACGATGTCGTTGAGATAATTGTCATTTAAATCATAACTTTTTGTTGAATTCCGGCTGACACGTCACGACCAATTTCACCAAAATTTTGATCTGTGGGATAATTGAGAAAATGTCAAAAGTTATGATTTTATGTTCAAGTTTCAAAAATTATGGCATTGACCAGAAGTCAGCGAAAAGTTTTGATTTAAATGACAATTATCCAAAAATAAAATAAAATGTAGCATGCACTTTTTATATGTGTGATATGCAAATCAAATGCGTGAGCTATTTAATAATGAGACGTATGAGCATAGGCCCATTAGCAACCATGACCATTTAAGAATGCAAAACCGGATCTGCATATCCAATTTTAGATGAATAATGCGGTGGTTGGCTTAAAAGATTTTTAGTTTATGAATAAACCATTTGGAATTGCAGGAGGATAGTCTACATACAGTTTCCAATGCATTTTGTGCAAGGAATTTGGAAAGAATACCATGAATCTTAACATCTAAAGACGTGGAAAGAGAGTGAATGATAAACTACTTTTGAGGGAAATAAGCATAAATGCATAATCGTGGCAACAACCAATTTCGCCGCCTACTTATCACTATTATTTACCTTTATCATTTTTAATATATTATCCTAAATTTATATCAAATTTTTTGTTCATTTTTCATTTTCATTGAGTATTTATTATTGAGATAATTGTCATTTAAATCATAACTTTTAAAATCTGGAAATTCAGATCATAATTTTTCAAGTTTTTGCAATTGTCCCACGCATGCAAATTCCGGCTAAATAGACGGTGATGTGGCAACCGAGATTTTCGACGTGGACAAAACATATGTTGTTCAAAACTACGTCGTATTGTGATTATCAAAACGACGTCGTTTCACCTAATTAAGTATTTTTTTTTTCTTTTTCTTTTCTTTTTTCACTTTCCTTTTCTTTTCTTTTCGTTTTTTTTAATACCCCGTCTCCCTCCCCTATAATCTTGTCTCTCTCCCCCCAATTCCGCCTAGGAGCTGAGCGCCATCTCCGTTGTCCTCCGCCGCTGCGCCGCCCCCAACAACCTCCTTATTTTCGGGCTCACCCACGAAACCCCACATCTTTAGAACCCCTCCCCCCCCCATATTCCCTACTATATCATCTACCCCTCCACCTCCATGGCCCTATGTATGTTCCTCAACCTCCCGGAGCTCAACAAGACGATGTCCGGTGAGTATCAGAACTTAAATTTGTCGTCATCATCGTCTCTCTTTGCCCTCTCATTCTCTCTCTCTTAGCAGGTCCTCTGTCTTCTTCTTCTTTTTTCTTCTCCCCCGGAGTCGGCATCGTCCTCCGCCCTAGGGTTCCACATGATGCTATTGATGGTGGTGGAAAGGGATAAGCAAATCAAGGGGCTCTGAGAGAAAGGGCCTTTGCTGTTGTGTCTTTTTGTGAGCTTGAACGATTTTGGGAAATGTTTGGCCGGAAATACCTTTAGATATCTGGTGCAGAGAATCGTCGCCACCTCGTTGTAGGTCTGGTTAGGGCGTTTTTGTGCCGTACGAGGCTTTCTATTGAAGATTTAGTGAGAGTGGTGGCGCAATCAAATCTAGTACTCCATCTGTTCTGAAAAATAGTGCACACATCGTCATTTTGAGGTGTTTTCAAATTAGTGTGCATTTATTTGTTATCATTTTTTGACACAATTTTCTCATTTTTCATCCATACTTTCTCCATTTATTTACGATCTAACCACACATGTCGACCATTTCTCCACTACAACGTACTCTAGCTAATAAAGACGAGCTCATTCTCCACTCACAATACATTCCACTTAATATTTATTAAAAGTCATGCCACAACCTAGTGTGAACTATTTTATGGAATGAGGGGAGTACTATATATTCAATTATCTAGAGAGAAGTTTAATTTAAGTGATAAAGAATGATTGATAAAATAATATAAGTTAGCTTATTAAATATTTAATTTGTATGATTCGGCCAATGATGAGTAGTAACTCTAACCTTATTATGCAAATAAAAAATTTAATTAAATTAAAATATATTATCAATTATATTTTATCACTCAAAATTTAATTAGATAAATAGTAGCAATAATGAGAATAAATTTATCTTCTTTTTTTTTTTGAAGAGAGACTTTCCTGGACATAATAATGGGCTGTGTTAGGCTTTCTGGTTCCTTAAGATAATTTCATATCTTCATTTTATTTATGTTTTTAGATAATTTAAGTCTCGCTTTATTTGATTTGGGCTTTTTTAGTGTAGTAGTTAAGTGAATAATCCATTTGCTGGGCTTAGGCCCGTAAGTGACTTTTATTTTCCTTTGGTTTTGTTAGCGTGGCATATGAAATTCAGTGATTTAATTTTGATCTATTTTATTTACTATTTTCAGTTTTTCACATATTTTTTAATTTAATTTTTAAATTAATTTTGTATACTTCAGTTAAATCTTATACTTATTATCAAGACTTTATTGTATCAAATTAGGATACATAATTATTTTTTGAATTTATTATGAATTTTATTAGATAAAAATTGATTATTAGAGTTCATAAATTTAAGAGTAAGGTATATAATTTTTTAAAATTCTAATTTTTCAAATAAAAATCATATATGATGTATTATATTATAATAAATTTTATTTTTATAATAAATATCATTAATATAATTAGTTTGGGGGATAGGACACGGTGAATGAAACACAAAAAGTGAGACACTAAATCTCATCCGAATTTGTGGCTACATGCATAGCATACACAATGTAATTAACTTGGATCTTCTATTGCATCCAGGATGACCTCCAGATTTTAATAAAATTTTAAATTTACTTGCTAAAGTTTTGTTAGGATGTGTTGGTAGCTTATAATTGGAGCCTCCAATTCCAAATTTACTATTTGATATAATAAAAATGTTTGGATTTGAAACTGAATTCTAATTCTAAATTCTTCCAATTCCAGAATTTGAATTTTATAACTAAAGTAAATATCTAAAAATATAAATAGCTATAAAATTGGATACCTCCACATCACACACACACACACAGAGCACCCACACACACAACAAACATACACCAACACACACTGGACACACAACGCACATACAATTACACACATACACTGCACACACACACACACAAAAGACACATAACACACACTACACACACACAACAAATAGATGTAAAACACATACGACACACAATTTTGCACACCCAATACATATAGTGCAAACACACACAATACACAACAGACACAAATTAAACACACATACACAACACACAATGCATATAACATTGCACACGCAATACACACATAACACACACAACAAATAAACAAAACACGCACACAACTTTACACACACAATACACACGTTGCACACACAACACACATAACAAACACACAATGCAAACACGGCGCGCACACACACACAACACATACACTCGCAAACACAACTCAAAATATATTGAAAAATAATGTTGAGATACATAATGTATATAAATAATAAAAATAAAAAAATATTTAATTAAAAATCAATGTCAAATCTTGATTAATTTTTTGACTTATAAAAAAGAAATGTAATTAAAATACAATTTTATATCAATTACTTAATTTTACCAAACAAAGAATTTAGAATTAAAATACAATATTATAACTTTCAATTCATTTTCATAAAATTACAATTACAATACAATTTCAAATTCACTGTACCAAACACACCCTTATAGAAATTCTTAAGTATTTTATGTAGGGCTGACAATTTTTAACACGACACGAAAACATGATACAAACACGCACGAAATTAATGGGTTAATGTCAAGTCTTATTGGGTTCGTGTCATTATCAGGTCGACCCGATAAGGACACGATAATTTTGGGTTGGGTTCGGGTCGGGTTCGGGTCGGGTTCGGATAACCCATTAATAATTAATATTATTATTTTAATTGTTTTATTTCTTTTTTTTTTAATTTTTTATTATTTTAAATATGGTTAATTTTTATTTTTATTTACTTTAATGAGGGTTAGATTTTGTCGTTATCGTGTTATTATAGTGTCGTGTCGGGTTCGTGTCGTTATCGTGTCATTATCGTGTTGTTATTGTGTTGTTATCGTGTCACTAGCAGGTTCGTGTCGTGTGCGGGTCGTGTTCGGGTTTGAATGTAGCAGGTCGGGTTCGTGTTCAGATTGGGGATTTTCTTAACAGGTCGGGTTCGGGTTTGGGTTTGACCTTATCGGGTTGGGTCGTTATCAGGTCGACCCGATAACGACACAACCCGCACGATTTGCCAGCCCTTTCAACCTTCATATATTTTATTTGACCAATTTCCATCTCTAAGACCTATTAGATTTATCTCAATCATGCCTATTGAGATAAATTTGATTGATTTTAAAAGTTAGATAAAGTTAATAAAATAAATAAAAATTGAAATATATTTCACAGTTATCCATAGTTCTCATTATTTACAACCGAACTCAATTGAGCGAGGTATCCACAATATGATGCTCTTAAATTGCCATTTTCTTAGAAATATTATGGACCTCACAACTATTTTTTCAACACCCACAATAACATGCCTTTCGTTATCACTATCTATGAGCTCATATTTTTTTTTCTTATTTCACATAATTTGCAATTGTAAACTTATATATATATATACTAATTAAATTTATATGCAAATAATATTAAAATATGAAATTTCATTAAAATAAAATTACATAATTGAAATAAAAAAATTACACAATAAAAAATACATAAGTGATAAAACATCCAAATCATTTATCGAGGGGATCGAAGCGCACCCAGATGTGTTCAATTAAATCTAGTTGGAGTTGGCTACGTTGCAAGTGATATTTAGAAGCATTTGCCGTCGTCGTCGGACGAATTTTCTTTGTATGGATCCATAAACGCGTCAAATTTGAAAGGACAAAAGCTTTGTATTATAGAGAGAAGTTGGAGATAAATTAGAAAAGAAATAGAATTGTGGTGTGAAAATGAGTTGAAATGAAAGGTATTTATAAATGTTGATATGAATTATAAGAAAAAGGTTAATTAAGTATTGTTGAACGATTACTTAAAAAAATCAATTTAATATAAGAGCCGTTGAATGGCTGAATTAAAAAAATGAAAAAAATGATTTTCGTGATAATAAAAATGTTGTAAATTGACGCACACTCACACGAGCGCACGCCGCTTGAGAAGCGGCGTCGAGTGACAGCTCACGAACCGTTGTTGCGGCAGAAACGGCGGCCAATGCGGCCGCAATGGTTTGGGCCGCTGGAATGAGCCTCCGACACGGGCATTTTAGCAACCGTTGCGGATTCTCTTAGACTTGTCAAATGAGATTGATATGTGCTCATTAATTGGCCATGTACGTACGCATAAAAAATTAATTGGACCAAAATGCATAAAAATTGGGACCCATTTTATGAGCCCAATTTCCAAAGTCTTTGGAGTGTGAGCCATTATCTATGGCGCTTTGCTTCGCGGCAAGGAAAATTCGGTTTTTTTTTTCTTATCAATGTAGGCGAAAACAAGATAAAAGTTTTCTAAATGAGAACTTTTTTTAGCTTCTGCAAATAGGTAAGACGTATAAGCCTCACACATCTTTATTTAATTCCACCCGGCCGAGTGAAAGAGTGCACACACATCTACTCAGTCGGGTAGTACTCTCTGGAATATCATAGTTCCACCCGATCAGGTGAAATAATGCACACACTTGGAACTCTCTGACTTCCAAATTTGTCCAAAATTTGGAAAAAGATTACCTGTCTAAAGGCATTTGGAATTTTGCTTTCTTTGGTATTAGTTGATGTAATACTAACTACATGAGCTTAATCATTTTCCATTTGCTTTAGTGAAAACTTCATTCGTACTCTGGTAACATACATAAAGAAACTTTCTAGACCACACTATCAGGTTATGTAAGCTTTGCTGCTAAACTTATTGTACTGTGGTTGAAGATAGATATATATACTATGCAGTGTGGTGAGCAATTTTTCTCTGATTTTGTTAGTATCTTGGAAAATTAGTATTGTCAAGGTTGTCTATGTCCTCCCTCTCACAAACACAAGCATTCACGTCATTTTGATTGTACTTTTCACTAATCCATTCTTGTGTATTGGTCAATTCAGATTGAGAAGCCTTTGCAGAAACATGGCTGCAGGCTTGAGCACAGTGAGACATACTGCGGTTCATGTTTTGGGCAGAAACGGTATTTCGATCTTTCAAATGTCCTTCTCTATTGTTTAATTCTGCTTTTAAACTGAGCTAGAGGTAGATAATTTGGATTATCTGTCATTTATTTTAAAAATAACAAATTCAATTTTAAGTACCTATAACATTATTTAAGTAAATTAAATAATACATTATTAATGATGGAAAAAATGAAAAATAAAAAGATAAATTTTGGACAAATTTGGGAGCCATAGAATTTCACCCGGCCGGATAAAAGTGTGTGCATTATTTCATCCAACCGAGTCTAATATTTCAAAAAGCCCTATCCGATCGAATAGAAGTGTGTGCACTCTTTCATCCGATCAGATGAAATTCTATGTTGAGACAAAGCCACGCGGGCGTGCGTCTTATCTATTTGCGGAAGCTAGTTTTTTTTTTCCATAGGAACCTGTTTTCGCCTACATTGAGAAAGAAGCCAAGAAAATTATCTCTTCATCGGCGCCGGCATTTATAAACGAGATCGGCGGCCGCTGGTAGAAGACAGGCGTCGTTTTCATCCTCATCTTCACCTTATTCTTCTCCCAAATCCAGTAAGAAAGTCACGGATGATCGTCTCGCTTCCGTGATTGACGCCGTCAATGATCGCAAACTCCCGCCGGAGCTCTGCGAACAGCGCAACAACGTGAGTTGGACATTCTATTTGTGAAAATTACAGAGATGTAAAGATAAAAGACATGACTGATAGAGAGAGAGAAACGAAAAGGGGAGAAAACTCAATTTATTTCACAGAAAAGTGATTTACATTTTCAGCTAACTAATTCATTTATAGCTAAACATAACCAACTAACTAACTAATGCTGACTCAGCAAAAGAAGTAAAAGGAAGAAACGAAAATACAAAAGTAAAACGACTTCGGCACATAGCTAAAATATCATCAGCGTAAAACGACTTCAGCTTCCAACCATGCAGCTTCACTTCGGCTTCAGCGTAAAACGACTTCGGCTTCCAACCATGCAGCTTCACTTCGGCTTCGTTATCCTGCAACTTTAACATCCTTTCAAATAATTCTGATTTCTCGGAAAATATTCGTTCGATTGCTTGAATTCCATATTTTTATTTCCTTGGATTTTCTGAGCTCTCTTAATTTCTAGAGATTCGTCGGTTGGATAATTTGGATCTGCTTTATTTGATTTATTTGCGTGTATGTATGTTTGGCCCGCTACAAAATTGCTTACACTCTGGCAATCACGTATTCTGCTCATGGATATGCACAGTAGGTTCTGCGTTTGCCGTGTTTTCCACTCGGCGTAGCATGTAGCATTGCTGTTTGAATTACTCCATACCTGTAGGAATATGTCTTCCTTTGTAGAAATTGTTTGTTAATTTGTTGGAAACTGCAGCTGGTTTGCATGTCACTTCAGTTAATCTGTGACCGAAAATTGTAGCTGACTGAGTACTCTAACGGAGAATTGTGATTCACCTTGAATCTTCATTATACCAATACATACCATATCTATAATCGTTTATGTAATGTTACAATAGACAGCATAATGCAAGTCAAGCAATAAGGAGATAGAACATGAGATGAAACACTAAATATTCTCCTTATTTAGATCCACTGTTTGGCTATTGTTAACAGTAATAACCTTATCCATGTTACGATTCCACCCATATTTACCATATCTAATTCTAATCTACCATAACTTAGTAGGAATAGAAAGTCTCATTCTAAACAATTAATAGTACAATATAATAACCATCTTACAGATATATTTGTTTCACTCATTTCACCCAAGTTTTCTTTATTCGGTTTAAGTACTTAGGTTGTACTGGAATTTCTGCATAACTTACAACCTTTTTAGGCTCGTGAAAGTAACTGAAGTGTAATGCCGCCTAAATGACCTATGTTTTCCAGATCAGAAATCGATATCATAAATGTGGTGGAGCAACGAGTGTGGCATGCCATGGAAGAAGGTCAATTCGAAAACTTGCCCGGCAAGGGAAAAGCCTCTGGATGCGCTCCAGAATGGGTTGAACTTAATAAAGAGATACGAAATAGCATTGCTGGCCGGCGCATAGCACTTCGGAGAGCTTGGATGTGTAAGGACAGACTCGATCCAAATGGCCCGAAGCTACAGAAGCATTGAAACTCCAGCTCCGTGATCTTAATAACAAGGTATTTTCCTTAACACTGATGATATGCAAATAACCCACTGTCTCATATTTTGGATGTTAAACGTGGGCCAATTGTTTACCATCTGCATTTTTCAATCCGATCTAATGTACATATGCATCTTGTAGGTGTTCCGTTACAACCTCATTGTTCCATTTGGCCGCCAAATGTTTGGTTTCAAGTGGGAGAGAGAAATAGATCGACTGAAGGAAGAAACTCAGATTGAGAATTGATTTGGTATTCCTTTTCTTTTTTACTCATCAAATGAGAACTCTCTGTTTTGTGTCATGTAGTTTATTTGACATTCAGGCAATGAGGCAGATCAATTTTGGGTAGTGTATACATAATTTCTGCATCAGGCCATTACTTGCATTTTTGCAATAGTTTTTACGATCTCCTAGTTTCATAATTTCTTATGAGAAGGGCTTCTATTTTGTTCGATGAAACAGGTAGATAAAATACACGATAAAGTATTTGAACAATAAGACGATCAAACACATTCAAAGTTATTCATGAAAAGAAATGATAAGTGTATATTCGAGGTTATGCTTTGCTGGGTACGGGTGTGTTTGCATGGCAAGATGCGTGAGTGCTCGTTTAGGATAAGTAAGCCGCATATTCTTGTATTTTTGTACGAAGGCTGTAATGTCAAGCTCTCGATCAAGAAGCTGCCTGTGCAGAGCTGCAGATTCCTCTTCTCTGTAGAGAACAGAAACAACTTAGTATAACGAATTGCACACCTCATATAGAGAAACAGAAGAACAAATGCTTATGCAGAGAATATCAATATCCTTGCCACTTGTACAACACGAATAAAGTGTTGAACCGAGATAGTGATCGATTAAAGACCTAAGAAATAGGAAAATGCGTTGCATCTGCTTTAGTTGTTGAAGCATGTAATGACTATCAAGAAGTTGGACTGATGAAAACTAAAATTGTTGCAAATTCTAAAACGTAAGCTAAAAATACTAACCGAAAATTGGAAGACTAAGAAAACTAGTACATGATAACGGTGGTACCTTGAAGTTGATGGACGAGTGAAGAGGGGGAGTAATACTTGAGCGTGTCTTCTTTCTTGCTTTCCAGTTCATGCAACTTTTCTTGAGCAGCAGCAAGTTCAGTGGTTCGAATCATTCTACACTGAAACAACGAGACAAGTTGATATACATCAGGATTCAGAAGTTGCAACTTTGGGGCCTGGTCCGGAGTTCCTAAGGAAAATTGTCACAAATGAATAGAGGAACACAGTTTAACTGATTTCTTAGCTCCAATATGAGTGGTTCTTTTTCCAAATTATTTCCCAACAAGTTTAAATCAGTGATTTGTTTAATATGTAATGCACGCTACGTAAGTTCGAAAGTACAGCAAACAAAGAACTTACTGGCAAGCTGCAGCGTTTCATTCCTAAGTTCGTCTCCCACCTGCTTGAGTAAAATTAGGTGAGAATCTCCGTAATACAAAGAAACATGGAGGACATTTCAATCCTTTAGGATCAGGCAGAGGAAAGCAAAAAGGATGTGCAAATAAAAATATGAAATATGACCAGAAACTTACCCTGTTGTGAGTTTTGACAGGTTCTGAGTGAGAGTAGGAGGTTTTGATAAGAAATCCTGTCGAACACAAGCTTTCTTAGCTCATCAACACTGAAAACAAGACAAGAAAAGGGAATAAGAGAAAATACACTAGGCAAATCGTGTAGCATCTTGATCTTCATTACATATCCATACAATCAAGAAAGTTTAAAGCAAGAGGTTACTGAATTCTTGCTATAGCTTCAGTAACATGTGCATAGTTACAAATTCTTCAATAGATATCCTCCTGTAACTGAATTAGCTAGAGTCATATTCATATCATGCTAATCAAATTGAATATGAATTGTGACATATCAATCTGCCAACACTTCTTTTGAAGGGGATCAATCTGCCGACATTAATTCCTCATTCAAGTATTCCGGAAGAAAACACTAATTAAGCAACTATGTAGTTTGCGAAATTAAGATTAACAGAAATGATAAATGATAATTGACGGAAATGAAATAACAAGTAATTAAGTAATGAACTATAAAAAGTAATAAAATAGGTTAGGTTGCCTGCCTTTTGCCTTTTAATATGGCAATGATGCCTGCTGCCTCTGCAGATGAAACGTTTGATAAGGAGTTAGATCGATCTGTAGGTCTTGTCATGTTTATGCTGCTGGAAGAACCTCCAGGTCCCCTGGGGAGCGAAGAGCTGGGTGAACTAACAACAGAAGGCGGACACCATGAAAAGAAACAAAAAATACAACACAAGGTAATGCTGATAGGAATCTCTGTTTCAGGAGGCCATTTAGAAATTTATTTAGTTTAAACAGAAAGCCTAGACATGAATATCTAACTATCTGCAGCCAGATCGGCGGAAGCAACAACCAACAGAACTCGAAAATCATGCCAATTCAAAATGAAAATCATCTTCACCAAAAACAAATCGAGTAGTCATACAACTCAATTTCTAGAGCGTCCGACCTCGAGATCATTCGGCTCTTTTTCTTTTATAGAAAGAAATAAAGATGAACAGAGAATTGCTGCACTAATTAGGGCACAGAGTATTGATTTGGTAATATATAAGATCCAGTTACAGGCCAAAAAGTGGAGATATCAGAGAAAAAGTTTACCAGAAAATTTTGAACATGAATTTGAATTTAGCCTGAATCGCCGGTCGTTCGATGAAGAAAATCAAATAGAAAGAACGATATTCTAAACGAATTCAGACGTTAGCTGGGATTAATAGTCTGAAAATGACCGCGATTCTTGGCTATTGATTCTGTTTATCCAAATCCAGGACGAGATCATTATTATTCAAATGTCTAATACTCGAAATCATTATTCATATGGTTCGTTCGTAAACTAAAACTGCAACTGCAAGTTATTATTCATGAAATATTTGCACTGATTCTATTTGGAAAAATAATCTGATTTAAAAAATTTTAAATTCTCATATTCACAACTTTTTAGAATTCTTATTTTCTAACTTTTATTAGTTATTTTTTTAAAATTTCAAAATATTTATCTACTTACCATAATTAATATTATTTTTATTATTTTCTTAGGATATAAAATAGTATAATAATAGTAATACTCATTATTATTATTATTATTATTCTTAATTAATAATTTAATTTAAGAAAGTCTTACTTTTATTAGAAAAAATATTATGCACAATGATTATAATTTAATTGTTGCGTCTATTAGTTAATTGAATTTAACTAATCAATATAAATTCAGAATATCAAACATAGATAAATAATTTATCTAGAATTATAATTGCTATAAGATTTGTTTTAAAAATCTTTCGATAGTAATTTCGTACTAAAAGTCATCAAATTGAAAAGAAAAAAAATTGCACTAAAATTCAAATTAAACAAAAGAACCTCAAACATTAATGGACGTGGTACGATCAAAGATTAATTTGCAATTTTGGATCGAATGCAGCTTTCCGAATTTAGACTTTATGTGCACAACCATGTGCTATAAGAAAATTGGTCAACATTAGCAACTATTTATACAAGAAAACAACTTGATTATCAAAGGAAATAACAAGTCATTGTAAGCCTCCCAATTCTGCCACTGTTGAGCTAAAGCCCTCCATCGAATCAATTAATTTTGAATTAATAAAGTTGGAATATTCTGTCAGTTGATCTTTACCTCATATCCCCAACGCCTCTCTTAAAAAGGTTATTTTGGGCATATAGAAAAATCAAAGCTCTCCTTCCTTCCTTACATCATCATCGACAAAGTTTTCCATTGTGGAAAAGCAGATACAGCGAACCGATGACGTTTTGAGCCACTCTTGCCAACCCTCTATCCCTATAGAGACACCAACATGATACAAATAATTTTATAACGTAAGCGCCAACCTTTCCACCCCTGTCTCACTCAATCCGACGGCTCATACAAATCTTGACCCAAATATATTCAGAAATCTAGCTTGGTCCCAATCTAAGCCCAAAACTAATCTCATAATAAAAGTTGTACATCTATTTTGACAGAACAGATTATCAGTTTCGCTATGCAGGGGATAGATTAGACATAAATTTATGTTTCCTATTTTTACTATATCTGTGATATACAATATGTTCACATCACCCACTATTAGATTTGGATAAATTCCCACGTATCTCCGAGTCTTGAATAAATAGCCGCTGATTAAATCAAATAGTAGATGAGAATCACCTAATATTCATACAAGTCAAGGAGACTAGTGCATGCAATGCTATAATAAAAGATTGAACAAATTTTGTGTGAGGTCGTCTTATATATAATAATAATAACATTTTATAGTTGGTTTGCCACTAAGCTAATTTTAATATTTAATTTAATATTTGACGGTTAGTATTCATGTCACACCATATATACATCCAATTGCGAGGTTTCTAGGTTGCGATAGTTAATTTCCTCCTGGGGCAAGGGCAATTTCTTCGAATATATAATCACAAAATTCTTGTCAAAGGACATAATTACTTATTAATATATAATGCGCATTTATGTATGTTTATAGATACATGATTTGGAGTGAGGTGAAATACTTGTGGAACTCAGAGAGATTGCTGATCGCTTAGGCTTATTAGGTCTCTACTTCTCTCTCTTCTCTATCTTTCTCTCTCTGTGCTATGAGACATATGCGGGTGCAGCCATGGCTGGAAAGACTGCTAAAAACAGCATTCTTCAACATCTGCCGCACTCACGGCGACGGCAGCCGGAGCGAATGCAATATGTATTGCTTAGACTGCAATGCCGGCGCCTTCTGCTTCTACTGTCGATCATCAAAGCACAGAGATCATCAAGTAATTCAGGTATATATATATATGTGTGTGTGTGTAATTTCTTGAAATTGAGAGGATATATATGTATAATGTATTGATTTTTAATTGAATGTAGATAAGGAGATCGTCATATCACGATGTGGTGCGGGTGTCGGAGATAGACAAGGTTGTAGACATAAGTGGGGTGCAGACATATGTAATAAACAGCGCGAGGGTTTTGTTTCTTAACCAGCGGCCTCTGCCAAGGGGTGTCAAAGCTGTCTCTCATGTCTGTCAAATTTGTAGGAGGACCCTCTTGGACAGCTTCCGTTTCTGTTCTTTGGCTTGTAAGGTCTGTACTCTCTCTCTCTCTCTCACACACACACACACATCTTGACGTTTTCATCAAGCACACACACACACACACATGGATGTGATCATCAGCCATTTACATTAACAATTTCCATCGCCATGTATATAGTAATTCAACATAATCTATATCTAGATATATATAAAACTAAATTTGTTAGATTAAATGGTGACATTTCTTAATGAGTTGATGAAAATCGACCAATAAAGATGGAGGCACATTTGGGAAAAACCCTCAAAATGTGCTGATCATAATCCTTTTTTCTCATCACATGATAACCGCTATATTCGTCACCGTTGTTATCTTTTGGTTATTTTATTATTTTTCTCGAAGTTCTTCATTTGTCTCAATGTGGCCTTTGATGTCAAGAGTTCGGATTAAGTTATCCCTTATTCTCTAAATGGCTAAAGGAATAAAATCCTTTTGGTAGAAAAAAAAAAACAAGTCATTGTGTTAATATATATTCCCTTGGTTCCTTAATAAATTAAGAGTCATATATTTCAGAATTTTATAGAAAAATAACATCAAATTTTTTTTTTTTTTTTTTGTCATCAATGTAATTTCCTTAGTTGTTGGTTTCTATATAATAATTAAGGGTTAAAAGTAAACTTTTCCTGCATATAATTTTTTTAGGATATAAAACACTTATTTTGAGATGAGTAGTATCTTCGTTACTATTGTCATTGTATGATTGATTATATTGTTTTTGATCTCTTTATGAAACTCTCACCATTTTCTTATATCAAATTTTGTAATTTAATTAATCAATGTGAATTTGAAAATAGCTTGTAGGAATAAAGAGGAATGGGGATGCAAGCCTTTGGTTAGGTGCAAATAATGAAGTAGAATTCCAAAAGGATGGAGGGATTTCAATGGGAGAGAAAGAATTGTGTGAAGGATCACAACAAGAAATATACACAACCACACCTCCACCTCATCCTCATCATTCAAGAAGAAGAAAAGGCATCCCTCAAAGAGCGCCTTTTGGCTCTTGATATATTAATTCTTTCTATTTATTTCATATCATTTCATTCTACTCATACACTACTTTTTAAAGCCCATAACTCCGACATCATTTGTCCCCACGAAAAATAAATTAATTATAGCATCTTATGTGAATTCCTTTATTACTGTAAGCGATATTTCATCTTGTATTTCATTACGTGTATCGATGAATAATCTACGAGTATATATAATGTTGAGATTAATGATTAATATTATATTAAATTATACTAAAGTACGACGTAGAATATTTTGATGCTTTATGGGTGTTGAGCGTTGGGAAGGATAATATAATTTCCAAATTTATTATACACATAAAAGATAAATAAATAAAAGATTTCTTGCTGGAAAGTGCAATAATTAGTGCTTAATTATTAAGGTGTAAATGTGATTAAGAATATAGAGCAAAGTCATTGTGAAGCGTTGTTATATTTTTCATGGTCCACCAACCCACATGGGCCGTTTACATAAAGAAGAATATACCTTTAATTTGTTTAAAGATAACTGGACAAATAATTGTTTCATTTGTTTTGCAACTTTGCGTTTCTTTAGCTAGTTTAATAATAATATCACGACGAACATTTGTTGAAAAGGATCTTTGTAAATCATAGTATTTGATCTTCGATTGTATAAATATATATAAGATTATTATAATTCATATATTGTATCACATTTTATGCAGAACTAATTGACAAATTTAAAAAACCGTTCACTGATTTACAATTATCACATAACTTCTCAAATATTGCAATGAAATACGAACCTTTTAATTTTTTATAACTATAACGCCCCCAATTTTTCCACTAAGTAGCAACAGTGTGAAATCCACGAGAATATGATCTTCCAATACACACAACTACTAAACATTATACATGTCGAAAGCCATTTACCAGGCATACCGACAGAAAATAATTTTGTAGCTACCTAACGACGGATCGATACAAAATCGTTTTCGGTTTACTAAGTTTATGAAAAAAGTTGCATCGGAGTAATGACGGAAATTGTTGCGTGCTGCTCCCGCCTACTTTACTAAAGCGAGGAGGAGAAACAAAGTCTTCAAAAATCCAAGAACTATAAAGATAGAAATCATGAAGTATTACAAGGAACTGTATAAGCAGGAAGTCGTGCCAAAATTCCATCTTGATAGCAGTCTCATTCCCAAGATTTCTATTGAACAACAAGCATCTCTTGAGAGGCGGCCGACGATGGAGGAAATCAACTCAGCCGTTCAGGAATGTGATGTAGTCAAAGTTTCGGGGTATGATGGTTTTAATTTTAAATTTGTTAAGGATCTATGACAGGACATTAGGCAAGACGTTTGTGAGCTCATTTTCAAGTTCTTTGATACCGGAAAGTTGCCCAAGGAGATCAACAGGACATTAGTTTTTTTTTTTATACAAAACATGGAAGGAGCAGAAGATGTCAAGGACTATCAACCGATTAGCATGATAGGATGCATTTACAAATTCACCGCCAAAAACCTTGCGAAAAGGCTATCCAAAGTGTTGTCGGACCTGATCGGGGAAATTCAAGCAGCTTTTGCAAAAAATAGACAGATTCTTGATGGGGTCCTGGTTACAAATGAAGCGGTGTGATGGCTGAAAAGGACAAAACAGAAAGTTGCACTCCTCAAGCTAGACTTTTAGAAAATGTATGATTCTATGAGATGAGACTTTTTACAAAAGACTCTGCTTGGCATGGGCTTTGGAATGAAATGGACAAGTTGGATTATGGAGTGTGTTGGAACGACATCAATGTCCATTCTTGTCAACGGGTCACCAATGTCGCCCTTCCAACTACAGAGAGGTTTGAGACAAGGCAACCCCCTATCCCCTTTTTGTTCTTATTGGTTGCTAAGACGTTCAATGGGATGGTAATGAGGGGGAATTAAATCGAAGCCCTTAAGGGAATCATAATCGGGAATGACAAGATTTCAATTAGTCACCTTCAATTTGCAGATGATACCATCATTTTCTCTCCCGCGGACATGAACAATCTTCATAACTATAAGAAGTTTCTACAGTGCTATGCTCTTATAACTGGGCTCATGATCAACTACCAAAAATCAGCTCTTATCCCCATTAACTGCCACAAGGTGGGTGGAAGGTACCATAAGAATGTTGGAGTGTAATGTGTCAAAGTTGCCGATCACTTAACTTGGCATTCCATTGGGTGCAAGCCCGAGGAGAACTCAAACATGGAAGCCGGTGATTGACAAACTTGAGAAAAGGCTAGCGCTTTGGAAAGCGAGTAACTTTTCGGGAGGCCCTTGGATTGGTGATAAGCGCCTCCATGATTTATTTCCTAGGCTCTTCCTACTATTTACCCAGGAAGACGATTTTATTATGGATCTAGGTGTGTGGAAAAGAGGAGTTTGGGAATGAGTGTTCTAATGGAACAAAAAACTCTTTGCTTGGGAGGAGGCATTAGTTGGGAAGCAAACACGAGAGATGAGACGATGTGGCAGTTTGAAAAGCTTTCTACATTTTATGTTGCTAGTTTTGTTTTGCAGGTTTACAAGCAATTGGAGAACGACAACCCACCTATGCGGCAAGGTCGACTCGCTTGGAGGAATATAGCCCCACCACGAGCCCAACTGCATATGTGGTTCGTCCTACAAGGAAGACTCAATACAAAGGAAAGATTGTCCAGATGGGGCATCACTAGACTCATAAACAATCGTTGCACCATGTGTAACGAGGAGGTGGAATCTATTGAACATATCTTCTTCAACTGCATGGTATCTACCAGCCTCTGGTACTACTATTTTAGCTAGTGGGCAATCTCCACGGTCTACCTAGAGAATCTAAGACGTGCTTAATCTCTTAGTTGGGTGCTTTCTTCTGATGATTTGATAGGAAATTATGGCTCTCCATGTTCTATGTCATTGTGTGGTCCATTTGGAACATCATAAACAAGATGATTTTTCAAGGATTCGTACCAAATTGGTATTTTGAGAAGAAATACATGTTTTGGCGCCTTGGCAGCTGGACTAGAGGATGGTGTCCTCACTTTCCCTATTCACTGGGATTGATCATCGAGAACTGGAATGATATAAGGAGATGGGAAAGCCCGACATACACTGTTGGAAGAAAAGCCTTGGTAAGTGTGGCTAAACCCTAGCTTTATCTAATTTTTTGCAGTGATGAGGGTGGACTACCCCGTGTGTTGTGGGTTGGCGATTGCTTTCCTATTTTGGATCGGTTATTGGTATTGGTCGATGCTTATTTGTTGTTGGCTTTGGTATCTTGTTTGTTTAGGCATGTGTTGGCTTGAGGGTGCCTCTCATTTTATTTTTTTCCGTTTTGTTGAGCACTTTGCTTTTTTTTGCTGAGGCTAGGCAATCTCTGATTTGAGTTGGCTTTTGGCTCTTGTTGAGTGTTGTCCGTACTCTGATCTTCAAGTGGTAAGAGTGTTTTTGCCTATATCCCAAAAAAATGTAAACATATGTCGCTAAGTAATACCAACGAAAAACTCTGCCACTAGAGAATGTAAACGTTATTGTATCTGTTTTAAGCATCTAATGACAAAATTAGTGTTGTTAATATTTTAAATACTAATTAAAATCAATTAATTATATATGAAACCAAATATTAGTCGTTAAATAGGTAATTAATGTAATGACAGTTTATCTTAGGGCTGCTTAATCGGTTTTTGGTTATCGGTTTAATCGAACCGAACCAGAACCGACTAGTCATCGGTTAACCGATAATCGGAAAATTATGCACCGATTCGGTTCCGGTTAGCGTTTTAGAGAGTTTTCGGTTATCGGTTATAACCGGTCGGTTACCGGTTATAACTGATAACTGATTAAAAACCGAATTGCAATTTAATCCATAATTAATAATATTATAATTCTAATTCTCCTAACATGCTTTGACTTGAAAATGCTAGAAGTTTTAGAAAGTCTTCGGTTTGTTTGTCGTTATGTTATTTGACTTAGAAATGCTAGAAGTTTCATGATCACCCGTTAAAATTGTTGCACTTATTTCATAAGATGCATGACTCAGGTCAAATTTTGGTTCAATAAAAAAGTCATACATAGTATATACCACCAAAGCATGTGTCAAACTTGAAATTTTGTTCAATTTTATTGAATTTGTTCTTAACTCTAAAGTTCTCTTGCTTTCAATTTCTAAGTTGTTTGATGGTGTTTAAAACTTAAAAGTTTTTTATGAAAATATGCATACTGGAATAACACATAATTTTATACATATATAATAATATTTTTTATTAAAATATTATATATGTTATGAAAATAGTAGATAATACAGTTATTAGAAATGCAAATATATATATATATATATATATATATTTGTGTTGTGGAAAAGTAGAGGGAAGCATAACGGTGGAATTGGAAGTTTTTGATAGAAATATTTGTAGGTTACTGACACTATTTTTCTTTTGTTTGTTATCTTATTTTAGGGACCTTGGTGCTCTTTATGTACTATTTTTATTTTCATGATAAATGTTTTGTACTTGTGCTAGATTATTTTTTGTTGATTGTTGGTTTGTTTATTTAGTTGAAACAGGGGAAAATTGAGAAATATTAGTAGGATCTTTTTTCTTCATATTTTTCAATATTAATAATACATAAATTTTATGTTTATAATATGTATAAAAAATGCATGTGTTGGTTAGGGGTTCAAGCTTCACTTGAACCAAATTGAGGATTTTAGTTTTTGTGATTCGGTTATTCGGTTAACTGAATATTCGGCGGTCGGAACCGGCCAGTTATTCGGTTAACCGAATGGCCATTTCGGTGCGGTTTCGGCTCTTCTTCTGGGCCTTCAATCGGTTCGATTAACCAGTTATTTCGATTTGGTTAGAACCGAAGTGGCCGAATAAGCAACCCTAGTTTATCTGTCACAGGGTTTAAGGTTAATCAGTTCTTTGCTCTTGTTTCATTTTGTTCCCCGAATACATGTTATATTTGCGAATTAAGTTTCGAAAGACTATGTAATAAATACTATATTTGAAAAATCATATTATAATTGCGAAATCGAGGAAAAGTTTAGTTGAATTCCACAAATAACCCTTTTAAGAATAAATTTGTGTACTCGTGGTGACATTTAATGAAAAATGTACGAGATCGAAAATGGAACTCTAAGTCCAACCGACATTAACGGTTGGAGCTGAAGCAGTAGGTAAGTTTCTATTCAAGCGTTGATATTCACAGGCTGTTTTTAAGGATTTCGAGATTTTCTTACTAGGGAAAATCTTTGAAAGTGATTTGGAAGTTGTTCTGATTGCTAACGTAAAACTTAAGCTTATACGCCCAGAAAAGTTATATTTGGAAGCAACCAAATTTTTCCTTAAACCTTTCTCAATTTTCTTTTAAATAATAATATTGCCACGGTTCCATGGCATTATCAATGGAAATTTTATTATAACCTCCAATCTCAAAAAAAAAAAAAAAAACTTAAGAAGAAGGAGGAATTTCAAAATCTTATATGTTTCGCTATTAAGTACAATAAAATGTAATGATCATATATCAAATAGTAAAGTGGACTCTTATAAATAACTATAGTATTAACAATTTCAATTATTTATATAGTATCTACTTGAGAGTTTATATGTGATTAGTATTTAACTTTATATCACAAATTAATTTTATAGATTACCGTTTGATATTTGTGTAAATGTATCTTTTTTATTCTTACAAGTATATTTTATTTAATTCTAGAAAATTTTAATTAGAAAAATCTAAATATAAATATCAATATAAATGTTAATATGATACATATTTATTGAAACATAATGTTATTCGAAAACTATATATTATACATGCATAATTTTGTTTGAAAACATGCATATATTATTTTTTTAACAAATTTTGAAATATACAATGAAAGTGAATATTTTTGAACCTTCACAAGTATGAAAATAATACGATTAGAAATGTCCTTGGAGAGAGAGAGAGAGAGAGAGAGAGAGAGAGAGAGGGAGAGAGAGAGAGTTCAACCTTATTTATGTTGCTACAGAAATAGCTTCTATGGCGGGGCGTCAATTTTCGGGGCGATTTGTACAGTCTACAAAAGGCTAAAAAATCTATAACTTAAAATATGTCAACTAATAAGTTCAGCAATTTAAGGGAGGAAAAAAAGTAACGGTATAGTAGTTGAGGTCAAAATTAGCATTAATTAAATTGACTTCGGTTGATTCATGAGTTTTTTCTAACTGCACCTTTGAAGAAATGAGTTTTCTTAATACGGATTTTTTTTATGGAAGATTTCTTAATACAGTTGAAATTAGTTGAGATGGTAAACTAATCATGCCCCCTCCACCCCTCACAATAAGGTCATCATAACTTTCTATATATATGTAATTAAGTGATTAAAAAATTAATTAGTGTTACTTGTCCCATGATCCCATCTAAATGCCATTACTAACTCTAGAAACGAGTATTATTTTATTATTCTGTTGACTACAATAATAATAATTATTTTAATAAAAAATAAGATATATTTAGGTAAAGTAAACATTAAGTTCTTGTGCTTTTATTTTGTTTTTTTATATACAAAAATTAAGTTCATATAAGTTTACTCTTTTTTTTTTTTCTAAAATGAGAGGTTTGAGCCCAAAAAACGGCAATCAAAAGTCCAAGCAACAAAACAGGAAGACAGAAACCAAAACAAGAGCCTAAACATAAAAAAACACAACAGCTCTAAACAGCAGCAAAAATCAGACACAACAAGACTAAGCCTATTTACAACACCACAACAACTCTATTACGTGTCAAGGACACTAATGGAACAACGTTGTTGCTAGAATCAAGGGTTAATTTGAGCTTTTAAGAGTAATTTATCTACACATAATAAGTGTTTTGGCGCATGCAATAGGAATATCATGTATTGGGGTGCAAATGCCAAGAAAGATGGAAAATGTTCAAGAAGTACAACAATGAACATAAAATTTGATCTCTACAATAATTGCCAGAAAGACATAAAAGCTAGCCAGTACGAATGTTGACATCTGGTGCACTAAGGACAAAGTTGTCCCATTCATGGAGATTAATGAGTTGGCATCTCCATCTGCTAAGTAGGGCATAAAAGTCTAATCAGAAGTAAGGGAAAAGAGAAAACCTAGTTGGGATAAGCCATATTAGCCGCAATATAAAAGGAAGCAAGGAAGAGAGAGAAAATACATCTACCAACCACTTGCACACCACATTTTTACTTGTACTCTCACTCACTCTCCACCACTGCACACTAGCTGAGGAAGAAAAGAGATTTTTGGGGAAGCACACTTCCCTGCCACAATGGGATAGACACAGAGGAATAAACTTGTCATATTTTATTGCTTGTTTTAAACATTGTTATTGTTACATTACTTTTCTTGGACAACTCTTTTTAGTTTATCATGGTTTTAAACTTTGGATCTATTTGGGTTGGTATTTGTTGTTGAAGCTTTGGTGGATCTAGTTATTTGTTGTCTTTGCAAGAATATTAGTTGTTCTACTTTTGGTTATTAATGATTTCTAGTCTGGCATATGTCAAGTTTTGTTAAATCTTAGTTAGTTTCTTAGTCTAGTTTAAAGGTTCATTTCTTTCCAAACTAGCTTAAACTTGTCATTTCTCATTGATCCAGTTTTGTTCGTCTTGAACTTCATTTAAAAGGGTTTTCAGTTTCAAGCAAAGCTAAAAAATCACGTTTGCTTTCATTCAAAAAAAAAAAAAAAAAAAAACTGAACAATTAAGACCTTAGTTGAAGATTGTCTTTTTGTTTTCTTGTTGGATGCAATTTTAAATCTTGGATTGTCAATGGTTCGTGTTTGTCTCATATCTCTTGAAGCTAGCTTTGTCACTTTTGCATTTAAGTTCTTGTTTGACCTGCTGCACTGTGTCCCCTAATGTTTCCCTATTTAGAGTCTGAAAACTTCATGCATTTTCAGTTGCTAAGTTGTTGGTTACTTAAAATAAAAGGTAGACTAGTTTATTTTCCTAGCATAGGTTGTTGGTTATATTTCTAGTCTAATCAATTTAATTCCAAGTATTGTTTTAAAAGATCAAGTTAAATTCTCAAATTTACTGCATGTAACAGTAACTGTAGTATCGTTTCTGAGATGTTCAATTTGCCCAGTTTGTTTTCCAAATTTCAAGATGCTCAGTTTGTTTCCGATGTTTTAGCTAGTTTATTTTGCAGAAGTTCAGTTTGGTAGTTTGAATTGTTTCCCACCCTTAGTAGTCAATTTATTTTTTGCAGTCCCATCCATTTTAATGGCATTAGGCAAGGTGGAATCGTCAATCCCTCCTTAGGTGTAGTAAGCATTTGACAAAATTCTCATTACTCGTGGGTTCGACACCCCCTTACCTTATACTAACTTAATAGTATTTTGGAAAGTGGGAAACAATATAAATCTTATTGATAGGCTAGTTTGTTTATTATCAAATGGCAAAATTATGAAATTAGCAACTATCAGACACAAGGTCAAATCCCACACAGCTAGAAGCAAAAAAGGAGACAAAGACATAATAATAGGATTAGCAAAGAACCTGAGACTCAACCACCGCTTCTGCCTCTGATATCACTTAGCACCTTAGTTCCCCAGTCGCCAGACCCGTTGAAAGAGAGGAATTAGGGCACCAACTTTTATCCATGAGCAAAGGCTACTTGAGAATTTACAACGTGGTCAACGAAGTGAAAGCTTGCTATCTCTTGGTTGTATTCTGGATCCTGGCCAACTTCTGAGTCGCTAGAATAAACTCTTCTATTCGAACTCTCAATAGGGTGGAAATTTTGGAATGTTACTTTGTTACGAATATCCCATATAGTCCACGCTATGACATAGAACATGGAAGTCCATATTTGCTTGTTGAACTTTTTAAACGAAGCGCCCAACCAACTTAAAAAGCACATTTTTGGTTCCTTGGGTATACACATAGAAATGTCCCACCGCTCGCAATAATGGTACCACAGGCTGGTTGACATCTTGCAGCTGAAGAAGATATGCTCAATAGTTTTTGATTCCTCTTTGCAAGAACACATCGGTCGTCTTCTACTCTAGCTACGCCAAACTTGGACAACCTTTCTTTTGTATTGAGTCTTCCTAGTAGCATGAACCAAACTTGAAGTTGCGCTCTTGGTGGTGCAAGATTTGTCCAAGCAAGTCGCCCCTACTCATCAAAAGGAATATCGTTCTCCACAAGTTGGGTAATCTGCAACACAAAGTTTGAAACCGAGAAGATATTTGATTTGTCAAAATCCCACACCCTCACATCACTCATGTTTTCTCTCAAAACAGCATGGTTCACTGCCAAATAGAGGTTCTCAATCAGCTCCTCTTCCTAGGCAAACAGACTCCTACTCCAACAACATCTCCATCACCAAATCCCATTCTCACACTCTTCCATATCCTCAATAAAATCCTCTTTTGAGTGGACAAAGTATAGAGTCTTGGGAAGAAGTTTAAGAGGCTTCCCTTCCCAGTCCAAGTGTCATACCAAAACCTCGTTCGATCTCCATTACCCACCCTCACGCGAATGCCTTTCTTGGTCACCTCTTGTATCTCCTTCTTGAAGCTCTTAAAATTTGTGATTTGGGCCCAAGTACTCGTCTGGCTCTTTACATCCATCCACTAGAAGTCCTCTAGGTGCTCGACATTATTATTTGATCTGACTATATCATTCCGTAAGTTTTTTATTCGCTTGCAAATCTCTAATACTATTTGAACAACAAGGCTGCATTTCTAATGACGATATCTTCAACCCCCAGCCCCCTTGCTCCATCGGTTTTAGGATTTTTCCCAGGCAATCAAAATATTCCCCTTGCCACCTTTTTTTCCCCAAAAGAATTGTCTATGCAGTTGTATAATTCGTCTAGCCACCTTCTTCGGCATACAGAAAAGGCTGAGGTAATACATCGGTAAATTATTGATGACTGATTTGATAAAGACCATTTTCCCCACCTTCGATAAGCTCCTTGATGTCCACAAGACTAGTCTTTTCTCCACTTTGTCTATAATCGGCTTCCAAGTTTGTACCCTACGCAAGTTAGCTCCGAGGTTTATGCCCAAATAGGTAATGAGTAAACTTGAAAATCTACATTTCAAAAGGTATAGCGCATCTTAAACCCAAAACTTCTCATCTCCCATAGGAATAAGAGCAGACTTTCCATAATTGATAGTAAGTCCTGACATCAAAGCTAAACATTGAAGAAATTTCTTGTAATTACCAAGGATATCCACATCGGTAGGAGAGAAAATAGTTGTATCATTTGCGAACAAGAGATGAGTGATCGGAATTCGATTCTTTCTAACATTGATCCCATTAAGAATTCCAATATTTTTGCCTTTGTGTACAATTCTATTGAAACGGAGAAAGTGGGTCTCCTTGTCGTAGTCCCCTCTGTAATTGGAAATGTGAGGTGGGCAATTCGTTCACAGGTAACGACATCGATGTTGTCCGCACGCATTCCATGATCCATCCGGTCCATTTACCTCCAAAGCCCATGGCCATCATTGTCTCTTCGAAGAAGTCCCATCGTACCGTGTCATAAGCTTTGTGGAAATCCAGCTTTAATATCGCAGCTTTCTGTTTAGATCTTTTAATCCACCGAACGATTTCACAAGCGATCAAGGCTCCATCAAGAATTTGTCTATCCTTGACAAAGGCAAATTGAGCTTCCCCAATCAAATCTGGTAGTACTACTTTTGATAGCCTTTTGGCCAAAATCTTTGCAATAATCATGTAGAGGCTCTCAATCATGCTAATTGGCCGAAAATCTTTAATAATCACAGCTCCTTCAACTTTTGGGACCAGTGTTCATCCAAGTATGGTCAACCTCCTTCAATTTAATCTCTTAACTTTCTTCCGTTGAAACTAAAGTAAGTTAGTCGAAATAATAAAATACCTAATTTCAATGCTAAATTACTAATCATAGTGTAAATCACTAAATATTTTAACATTTTGAAAGTAAATGAACTAAATTTCACAAAATGTATAGAAACTCAGACTTTTAAAAAAACATCTGAAAGTACATTGTTCTATATATGCTATATAATCCAAAATATTATATACCCTCCCTAAAAAACTACTAATATTTATGCATAATTATTAACAAATGTACTCTATATATATATACATTTAGGGGGTGTTTGGTTCGTGGGTTAACCCATGTTATGTTTATTAATCCACAATTAATTGAGTGTTTGGTTACTATGTTAGCACAAACATGCAGGCCCGTGTTTTATCTGAGGCCCGGCCAAGCCCGCGTCCAAATTCATGTTATGATGGGTTAGTGTATCTGATGTGAATGGCCCGATAAATAAACTGAAGCAGCCAGATAAAGCTCTCATTCCTATTTTGCCCTTCTCATTTATTCACTGCACAGAGGCTCTCTCCTCTCTCTACTCCTCGGCTCTCTCTACACCACGCTCACTCTACACCACGCTCTCTCTGTCTCTACCCTCGGCTCTCTCTCTCTCTACTCCTCGGCTCTCTCTCTCTCTCTACTCCTCGGCTCTCTCTCTACACCACGCTCTCTGTCTCTACCCGAGTCTCTCTATCCCTCGGCTCTCTCTCTACACCACGCTCAATTTCTGTGCTGTTGGTCGATTGGGGGTCGCTGGTAATGGGGTCACCAAACCTGGGGTTGTTTGGTGTGTTTTCTGGCGGATCTGGTTTGACAAACGGTATTGGTGTGTGTGGCCGGCAGATCTGGTTTGACCGGCAGATCTGGGGTCACCGGTTCTGGTTTGACGGGTTGTG
>JAYDZE010577412.1:0-11403 GCA_034509125.1 Monilaria moniliformis
TCTCATGCCCATCTATTTCACTTGATGATTCTACATGCATCATCAACTTATGAAATAAGTGGTCAGGTATGAGCCTACGCAATTTTTGTCATCACAGAATTTCAATTCTTAAGAATGGTGATACCTCTGTATGTGTTGTGATTGCTTTAACAACTTGTAGTTCTTTCAAATACGCCATTACACCTGAGATATTACAGTAGACTGTAATACTCTGTAGACATGCTTGAAACAACATGTTAGATGCATTAGGGAGTTTTTGAGCTAAGTGTATTTCAATGTAATCGTGAAAATGGTTACATTAATCAACATGGTGGAATCCGTGATTTAGAAACGCTTCTGATCCATATTTATCCATTGGAAAACTCAATTTCCTAAGGTAAACACATACTTAGATGTATATTTCTCGAGTTGTAATTAGGTTTGAAATTTTATTTTATATAACCCACATGACATAGATTGTCTGACTAGTAAATCTACATATACTCCTTTACATCTTAAGATACTTGAGTAAATTCTTTACATAGTCGAATGTCTTGACCAGGGTTAGACTGATATTTTGCTACTATGTGAAATCAAAGTAAATATCAGGTTTTGTACAAATTGTAGTATCCATGAGATTTCCTTGTGCACAAGCAAATGCAAACTTTCTCACTTACTCTTTTTGTAATTTTTTGTCAAAAGACACATAACATAGATTGGGTGATTCCATCTAGAAAGGTAAAGACCATTTCATGGAATCTTGCAAACTAAAAAAACTTAAGCACAATGACGATATAAGATTTCATAGACAAGCACAAACATTTCTTCTTATGATTATCCTAAGAATATGACTATACTTCTCCCTAATCCTTCATCTCGATTATTTTATATAACCATACACTTACGCCTGATGACATCTTCTTGTCATAGCCAATCAATAGGATGCTATCGATGTATGACAACAAGAATATCCCCAACTTCTTATCACATTTCACAACTTTCATCAGGGCACTGTTGAAATTCTTAGAATTTGACCACCTAAATAAAAATAAAGGTTTTATGATTTTAAAACTTCCTTGAATCGATTAATGGACTTCTTTAAACTTTGGATCATTTGCTCATTTGCTTTAACTACAAACCCTTTAGGGAGTTCTATGTAAATGGTCTCCTCAAGACTTTTCGTTAAAGAAAACTATGTTGACGTCAATTTACAAAACTTCCTAAATTATATAAATATTATCAACAAGAAAATATGGACCAACTGATGCATATACATAGGCGAAAAATGATCTCATCATTATTGGTGTACTGCTGCTAGTCTTGCCCTGAAGACAACAGTTTTCTCGGTAGATCCTCTTTTGCTCTTGTAGCTCATTTACTCCCACTGGCCAAACAACCTTGGGTATGAGTACAACATCGTAATGTTTTTTTATTTAGTATTGATTATAGTTAGGATATCATCGATTCTGTGTAAGAACAATTATCCCTTTATCTTATAGCTTCTTTGTAGTTCGAGAATTTGGTTTTTCCAAGCTAGAAATTGAATCTTAAGATTCTTCTAAGCTTAAGAACCTTCCGTCAATGTACTTGTTATTTTCTTTTATGCACTTATTTCCTTCTATTCTCTTCTGAAGTAGCTAATTATTGCTACTAAAATTATACTGCAAGAGGATATTGAGATTACAATATAGTGAATAGTAAACAAGAGTATCTTATCCACAGAGACTAAAATTTAATTCTAAGTACTATGACCTCGATTAACTTATACTATCTAAAATAAGCTAACTTTGATTGGGCTTGGAATCTTAAACATAAATAAAGAAAATAAATAAAGGAAATAAATAGAGAAGAAAGTATTATAGGGATTTAGTTTCATCAGCACATCAATTCATCCAAACATTCAATTTAATATCAAATCGCGACTCGAGTTTTACCAGAACAATAACATGACTAGTTTAGACCCTCTCTTGAAGCACCTAAACCAAAGATTACATGTTAGGATGTTAATCTTTGCTTGCAACTCCTAAAAGAACTTAAGATTATATGTCCTCACTATTAATCTCAAACATCTCAATTTTGTTGATCAATGAGTTATCTAATCTTCGATCCTGCATCAATACCCATCTCCCAAACCTCGTATTAACACATAAAAATCATCTATTTGACGGTCAGTCAAACACAAGCATTAAGAATAAGAGAAGATAAAACAAAACAAGGTCTTGGATATCATATAAAACGTTTGAATAAAACTAAGTGTTGACTACTTTCTAACCCTAGAATAAAAAGGTTTATCTAACCATAACTAAAGTTCAAAAAAACTGAAACAAAATAAGAACATAGAACAACCTATAGCAAAGCTAAAAGAACCTGTGTAGAGGCAAAATTTTACTTTGTCTTTGATTGTATTTGATCATCTTTTTGATAGTGGATTAGGGAGACTTCTCCAAGGTGTTGGTGGATGAATGGTGTGGAAAGAATAAGTTAAAGGTGTGAAAATTGGTGTTTAATTTCGTGCCCAAAGGGGTCCTTATATAGGTTAACAAAGCCCATTCAAGATAGGTTTCAGAAGGCTAAGGATATAGCTAAAAAGGTTTATCTGAGTGGGAAACGGTCCGTGTGGAAGCCCAAGCTTTCCACACAGTCTGTGTGTGGTTTCAGCCTTCAATTTCCAGCCTATATGAAGTAGTAAACGGTATGTGTGAGAATAATTTTTTCCCAAACGGTCCGTTTGTGGCATTGACAAACTTGCAGTGTTTTTATAAAAATCACCAAATATCCACACATACTCGGATTAACCTTAAATTTTGTCAAAACCTTATAAACACCGTGAAATAGCTAAATACAAAATTTCAATAAGAACAAAGATGTTTTGGTAGGTCAAAAGATTTTTTCATGAACAATTGGATTGGAGGTCGAAATCTAGTTTGAAAGGACTCCTTTCTTGCTTCCCATTTCATCTATTTTTCCGGGTGACACAAGATCTTCGCCCACATGGCTTCCTTATTTCTTTCTTAGTATTTTAACTCCATTTTGGACACTTATTTCCTACATAACTCAACAAACTCATCAAACAACCAATATGTTGAGAATTAAACTAAAATATCCTTATATAGTATTAAAACTACAGAAATCATCCCAGATTTAACGTCTATAAACACCAAAATATTGAGTGTGTCACTTTCATCTATTATCAAAACAATCTTGATTGACAAAATTATATTGACTAGGTAGAGGATATGCCTCAAATACACGTAGTTAAATCATGTTTAGTGTTTGTGTCTACTCATTCATGGGTAGGGGATACAGAAGCCACTAATCGTGTATGTTTCAATTCCTCTATATTTTTGGAAAAAAAGAAACTACATGATGGTGAGATCACTATCAAATTTGGGTGATGCTACTGTTGTAGCAGTCATTGCAATGGGAGTCATGTGTGTTCATTCTGGTGCAGACAAAATTTAGTATTAAACGATGTTTTATTTGTGCCATTTTGGTTTCTAATTTTAGAAGAAATCTAATTTCAGTTTCTACACGCATTTTTGTTGGGTATTCGATTTCTTTTGATAATGCTTGCATTATCAAGAGAAGCAATTCGTTTATCTGAGCCGACACAATGGAAAACAATCAATATACTACAAGGAATGCACAACTCTTACAACACCAAACTGAGTCCATTAACTTATCAACTACCTCTAGAAAAATGACGTCTCCTATTAATTTAATGAATGATGAGTACTTATGTCTTCTAAGATTTGGACATTCTAACCTTAAGAAAATTCGGAGTTGGTGAATCTTGATCCACTTAAGGATCTATAAGTAAAATATTTTAAAAGATAAGAATTTTGCTTGAAAGGTAAGGTAACTAAGAGATCTTTTAAACATCACAAAGTGTAAGGCCAAGAAAGCACTAAGAATTCGTTTACTATGATGTATATGGTCCAATGTGTATTTAGACTGTGAGAGATGACATTTTCTTTATGATTACCCCAAAGTTTGGATATGTCTATTTGATACGTCAAAAGTCATAATCATTTGTGAGAAACTTCAAGGATTTGGGTACTTGTGAAATCACATCATATTAACACTATCAAGTGTCTATGCTTTGATCATAGAGACAAATATTTCAGTTAGAAGTTCTTGAACTACTTGTCAAAGTAGGAATTAATCCCAAGAGACTATGCCTCATCCCCTCAAACAAAACGATGTACCCATATGGAGAAGTCGAAATCTTAAAAGATGATTCCATTTATGATGAGTTATGCTTAGTTACCCACTAGTTTATGATGAAGGATGTGAGAGAAACATGACACATCCTTGGAATAAAAGTGATCCATGTTGAGCTCATCTCAAGAAACTTACATTGATATAGTGCTTAGGCACTTTTGCATGAAAAATCTAAGAAACGGTTATTATATTTTCGACATGGAATTACCTTATCTTAGGAAGTGTGTCCCTAATGTAAGTTGGGTAGTCGATCCCACGAGGAATGTTAGTTCACCCAATTTTAATGTGTTCTCACGTTTGGTGATGCCACCACGCCTACTTATGAGTGTGGGAAACTATGTACTAATGAGAAATAAACAATCCACAATTAACTAGGCAGAGGATGATCTAACGCAAGGGTTAAAGAAAACTTAATCATACTTAAAAGTCTGAATAAATTATCTGGAAAAGTAAAAGCTGCAAACAAACAACAATGCATAACAGACTCATGTGCACATGCCATATTATTCTATATAGCAGGACAACTACAAAAGTTGTAATTGAAATAACAAACTTTCTTTCCTTTTCGGGTAACCTTGCTCTGGGCATGTGGTCCCTTAGTACAACTACCACTGATTCCTACTTTGCTAAAAATGACTAATGTACTATATTGTAGACCACTTCAGAGCTACCCCCCCATTCCTTCTAGAACTCTAACTTGCAAAGCCGAAAATTATGGACATGCCGGATGAACTTCGGTGGGACTCTTCCTCGCCAAAAAGAAAAAAAAAATGGAATAAACAACTTCTAACTGGCTAGCTCATTGGTTCCTAGAGATTGGCTAACTAAGCTTAACTACACGCGTGCATTTTGAAAGAACGTAAACAAAATAAAAGGTAAAGAAATCAAGCTACCCATACAATAATGAAGTGCTTCAAGATAACTAAACATTAATGAAGTGCTTCAAGATAACTATTCAAGTTCTATCATCACATTAACTACATAGAAATCATTAAGTAAACACAGAATAAAGTGTATTGTTGGATGATTCTTCACATAGGAGATGGACAATGGCTGGACTTAAGGAACTAGGTGGCTACAAGTCAGAAACTATAAAAACTCAGGAATAAGGATGAAGCCTTGGGGCTCTCATTCTTGCTTCTCACTTCTCACCCACTATCCATAGCGACCATACTACACTTGCTACATTCAATTGATCCTCTCCTCTTGCTTTTATACTGGTTTCCAAGGGTTGCATGCAAGGCATGGTCATGTGCCTCGCATCCCTATGGACTTTCTCGTATGCCCGAAGCTTGTATTCCTCGGATGTGAATGCGCTAAGTGTTGCCCATGTTCTGCCTTCCACCGATGCACCTCCTGGCCAGCGGACTGGTTTTATTTCTTAAGGATTCTCCAAACTTCAGCCACCACTTCCAACAATCTTGCATCAGTCCCATTGCTTGCATTCCCTGCGCTAAATTGCACCTTTCCAGGCAGATCAAACCAAGAATTCCTTATTTTTAACCGGAATTAATGGCCGTAATTTGGCCTGATCAAACATCCTCACATTAAGGTATGCTTGCACTTAAGCATGAGTTAGTTTAAACAAGCTGGATTACGGTCATTAAGAACTACTATTCCCCCGACTTAAGAAAAAAAAAAGATTAAAAAAGAAACACGGAAACGCGGAAGAAAAACACAGACTCGAGAATCAAAAGAAATCAGCAGCAAAGTTTCTTAAAAAACAAATTAGGTAGTTACCCAAAAGAAGTTGATTGATAGCAAGAGTCAAGAGCTAAGTGGAGTAATGAATGATTCTTTCCCTCTCAAGTCCTCACTGGTAATTTCCCACATGACAAGAGATTCTTTTAAGCATAATTCAAAATATTCTTCAGTCACATAGTGGCTCAAAGAGATCTTAAGCCCTGTTTGATTAAAAGAAGGAGATATACGGAAAAAGCTAGAAAAAGGAAGAAGAAAGAAAAGAGGGCAAAACATGATCCCAAGGATGAAAAGAGTAAAAAGAGAAGAAAACAGAAAAAGAAAATTCCTGAGATGAAGAAAATATAGAAAGCTTATGCTTATACCTCTCAAAACAGTGAGCACATTCATTTCTCCAAAGATAACTTGGCACAAACATGTTGATCCTTAGTAAGTGCAACGTTTCCTCCTTTGCAAATGCATGATATGAATTTCGTTTCTTAAAGCTTAGGACCAATAGGATCCCACCGACATATCTTTTATGATCCAAGCCCCATTACAACCGAACTGAAATCCCTCATGATTGTTGATGTTTGACCACATCTTATGGAGTTTTCTTGCTTATCTTTGTTGAGTGAAAATTCTCATATGAGAGTGCATGTTGAGAGACACCGAACAATCCAATCCGAGTTCGTTGATCTTGACTTGTTGATAATTTGAATCTTGCGCTAAGGCGGAGTGAGTTGAGCTCGGCATGAGTTTTGGGATCTTAATATTGTGGGCATGTCTGTAGACGTAGCTGCTGGATGTGTGATTCGTTGCTTGCTCTTGTGTTGTGTCTGTTTTTCCTTTTGTGTTGCGTTTTGTTTCTCTTCTGTATTGTGTGAGAAGTAAGTTCTGGTAGCATGTTGCTCCTTGGACTAACCACACGACATGCTTGAGGGCAAGCATGGTTCAAGTGTGAGGAAGTTTGATAAGTAGCAATATGTTGCTAGTTTTGGGGTCTAATTGAGCTTAAAATTGAGCATATATCTACAATGATGAGGTGATAATGGGCAGGAAATCGATGAAACGGGAGCAAGGAGCAGAGGAGCAGAAAAAATGAGAAGTACGGCTGAAACAGGGTATCTTAGACCTTTAAGCTGACCAGCTCATCAGCTCGGAAGATAAGCAGATCACAAGTTCAGCAGGGTAGTAACTCAGCTCGGCAATAGCGATAGTTCGGCAAAGTTCCAGATCGGGAGTACCGAAGTCCAGCAGCTTGCCAGATCGGCAACACACCAGTGCAACGTATCAGCTCGTCAGCTCGGCGTTGACCATAGCGATAAGCCTGGTAGAGGTGACCTGAAGGGCTAAAGCAAATATTCAGCATAGATAAAGTGGTCCCCATGCAGATTTGGTGAGCTGGCATTCCCAACACATGCAGAGGGTAGAAACGTCCAATCAACCAGAAGAAAGTGGGAAAACCTAACTTGGAGGAAGGGAAAAGCCACCCTATAAAAGCTGGAAGAAAGAGGTTCATCATATATACACTCGGATACACGGAGAGACAGAAAGCGACAGCACTCTTAGATAGTTTTCTTAGATAGCTCTGGATAAAATCTGTAGGAAGAACATCGCTGCTACCATGGGATAGAGGGAGAAGAACCTGTTACTGTTACTGTTGCTTGAAGTTTACACTGTTACATCGTTTCTAATTGTTCTTACTTCTTGTTTTTCTTTCAATTTCAGTTGTAGTAGTGCTTTCCATTTCGGTTGCTTTAGTTTGGATTTGAATTTATGCATCTTTAGTTATAAACTCAGTTACTTCTTACCTTAGACTATTTGAGTAATTTTTAGTGAAATCTTAATTCCCTTGCCTTAATATCAGTTAATCTTTGTGTCGATCTTTTTAATCCGTTTACTTGTTATTCTTGGGTCAATTTTGAAGTATTTGGTAAAATGTTGCAAGTGTTTTCGAGGTTGTGCCATGGAAGTTTTCAATTTGATCAAGAGCTTCTAGTTTTCTTGTTGGTACATTAATGGAGTTTTGGGCGCGAATTTCTGTGTTCTTTCCTTTTTGAGTTAAACAGCTTTAGCTGGGTTTTCGCTTTTTCTGATTGTTCGTCCCTTCAACGCTCTGTTCCATTTTCTAGTTTAATACCCAAAAGCTGCTATTTCGGTTTTTAAAGTAGGTTAGTTGAGTCCTAAAATAGAAAGTAGGTTTGTTCTGTCCTTTGCTTTCTTTTGAAGTATTGTTGCTTAAATTTCAGTGATGTTGCCTTCTAGACTTTAATCGCAGTTTTAGTTCTAAGGTAAATTAGTTTTACTTGTGTTGTTTTGTTTAATTTCGCTTAATCAGTTGGTTTTAGTTCCCACGCTCTAATTAGTCAAATCTTAATTTTTCGTTCCTCCTGAATCTTTAGGCGTGGCGGCATCGCCGACCTTCTTGGGCATAAGAACACGTAACAAACTCCTGTTCTCTACGGGTTCGACCTCGTACTTACCTTATACTAGCCAATAGTATAGAGGAAGTGGGAGTTATAAATTATCTTGATAGGGCTGATTTTGCTTGTGCTTTAATTCCAACGACTTAGCAGAATTATATAACCTACCAACGGGCATCCGCCAATGATCCTTCGGTGACGATGCCTCGCGGTTCCCCAGCTTCGACTGCGACCCCAGGTTAGGCGGGATCACCCATTGAGTTTAAGTATATCAATAAGCGGAGGAAAAGAAACTTACACCGATTTCCATAGTAACGGTGAGCGAACCGGGAAAAGTCCCAACTTGAGAAACGGGCGGCCACACCTCTGAATTATAGTGTGGAGAAGTGTCCTGAACGGCGGACCAGGCCCAAGTCCCCTGGTAAGGGGTGCCAAAGAGGGTGAGAGACCTGTCGTGCCCGGACCCTATCACACCACGAAGCGCTCTCGGCAAGTTGGGTTGTTTGGGAATGCAGCCACAATTGGGCTGTAAATTGCCTCCAAGGCTAAATACGAGCGATAAACCGATAGCGTACAAGTACCATGAAGGAAAGATGAAAAGGAATTTGAAAAGATAGTCAAAGAGTGCTTGAAATTGTCGGGAGAGAAGAGGATGGCGACCGGCGAAGTGTCCCGGTCGGATGTGGAACGGCGAGAGCCGGTCTGCCGATCGACTCGGGGCACAGACTAGCACGGATTGCAGAGGCAGCCAAAGACCGGGTAGTCGATATGCCCGCGAAACACTATCTCCGTGATCGTGGCGGATAGCGCGCACCTCGTGCGTGCTTCGGCAACTGCGCGCTCCCGGTGCTGGCCTGCGGGCTCCCCATTTGGCTCTTCTTAAAACACGGATCAAGGAGTCTGACATGTGTGCGAGTCAATGGGCTAGTAAACCCGTAAGGAGCAAGGAAGCTGACCGACGCGATCCCCCTCGAGGGGTGCACCACCGATCGACCTTAATCTTCTGAGAAGGGATTGAGTGAGCATACCTATTGGGACCCGAAAGATGGTGAACCATGCCTGAGCGGGGCGAAGCCAGAGGTAACTCTGGTGGAGACCCGCAGCGATACTGACGTACAAATGGTTCGTCTGACTTGGGTATAGGGGCGAAAGACTAATCGAACCGTCTAGTAGCTGGTTCCCTTCGAAGTTTCCCTCGGGATAGCTGGAGCTTGAATGCGAGTTCTATCGGGTAAAGCCAATGATTAGAGGCATCGGGGGTGCAACGCCTTCGACCTATTGTCAAACATTAAATAGGTAGGACGACGCGACTGCTCTATTGAGTCGCGCCGAACTAGCGATGCGGGATGAACCAGAAGCCGTTTTACGGTACCCAACTGCGCGCTAACCTCGAAATCCGCTAAGGACTGTGTAACAACTCACCTGCCGAATCAACTAGCCCCGCGACCTGTACCCAGCCGTCGGGATAAGAGCCAGGCCCCGATGAGTCGGGGGGCGCAACGGTCGCTGCAAAAACCTGGGTGCGAGCCTGGGCGAAGCGACCGTCGGTGCGGATCTTGGTGGTAGTAGCAAATATTCAAATGCGAAATTTTACGGCCGAAGAGGGGAAATGTTCCATGTGAACGACACTTGCGCATCGGCAGGCCTCAGCCAACCCTCGCGCAGGGTGGTGCGGCCCTCGGCAGGTCTCGGTCATACCGCCCGCGGGGTGCTGAGGCGCTCGACAAGTCTTGATCGGGGCGGTTTGTGCATGCTGTCGTTAGGACCCCGTTGACCGATTCAAACATAATTTTTTGTTTCCCACATTTCCAAATACTGTTAAGTTATGTGGCAAGGTAGGGTGTTGATCCCATAGAGAAATTGGGGAATTTCATCAAGTTATTACTTCCTTAAGGTGTTTGGCGATGCAGCCACGCCTTGGGCAGATGGTGTGTGTGCAAGGTAACTAAAAGCGGGATCTGACTAACTAGCAAACTGGGCAGATGAAAGGTGGTAAATATGTAGAACACTTAGAACTATCCTAATCAGATTAAAGTAAACTAACTAAAGCTAACTAAACTAACTAATGATCAACTAAGATTGGATTTAAAAGCAACAACTAAAAAGTAAATCTGCCATCAGACTGGCCAACTAGTAATACTGAAACGGAAATAAACACGTCACACAAACAAACAAAATGTAGTAACAGAAAGTTCCTGCAAGTGGTGGTCCCCTATCGGACCTTGTCCCCTAACAACTAATAATGCTGAAATAAAGCAAAAAGCATGCAGACATATCCTAACAACCTAACAAACTCTGAAAACACTGAAAACATGGAGACTCAATTGATTTAAACATGCAAGCACTCCGAAAGTAACTGGAAAGCTTGAAATCTGTAACTACAACACATTTAAACTGGGCAGACTGAATGTGCTTGCTGGTAATAAAACTCTGAATCTAAACTATGGATCATCTAGACTTACTGGAAACATCAACAAACTAGGCTGAACAAAGCTATAATGTGACATCCCTAACCCAAAGCATCCATCATTTTGGATATTTGCATATTTTATTATCATTCATATTATAGACATATTAAGTGGGTATAAAAAAAATATTTAAGAAATTTTAAAAGATAAATATAATTAAATAAATATAAAAAAATCTTTATATATACTGGTATATGTATAACATACAAGATATATATCAGTATGTATCAATGCAGAAGCTTAACTAAAGAAATAATATATATATAATATTATAATAATATATATAGGTACGTATAATTGTATGCATGGGAAATATATATATGTTATATAAATAATACATGCGTGTATATATATATATAAAGCAAATTAGTTTATGTTATTATTTTCTTTTGTAAAGGAAATTACTATTGAAATTTTTTAAAAAGATGCACGTGTGATGAGTGTAATGAAAGAGAGCAAATAATTGTTAAATTTCTTTACTTTCTAGGTTGGCAGTGAAACAATGAAAAAACTAATAATAACTTAACCAAATGAATAACAAAAGCCTAGTGATCGATCTGATTTCCGCCGGAGGATAGTGTTTAACAGAAATTTAAAGAAGGCTCGAGGGATTTACGTGGTTCGAT
>JAYDZE010577423.1:0-11402 GCA_034509125.1 Monilaria moniliformis
ATTTTGTTGATTAATTATTAATTATGTTGTTTTTATGTTTTTTTTGTTGACTAAAAATAAAATGACAAGCAAATATTGAATTAAACAGCAAAAATAAATATATTGAACTAAACAAGAAAAACTAAACAGCAACAGAAGCTCACGGGGAGACGCATGGAGCTGATGCGTCTCCCAGAGCGACGTCGTTTGGGCGTCTTTTCGGCAGCAGGGAGAGACGCATTCGCTAAGTGAAGACGCGTTTCGGGAATGCGTCTCTCAATTTTATGGAACTAAAAAAAAAGTTCCCATTTCGAAAACTTTTTTTGTGGATTGCCCCAATTGAGAATTTTGCCCAAGGAATTGTCGTCGACAACAGGTTCGCCCTGTTAAAAAAAAAAGAAAAAAAAAGGCTCTGATCTAAATAGTCAATTACTCAAGAAATAAAATAATTAATGAATTCTAACACAAGCTCCTTTCCATAAATCTGACAAATTCATCGAAATCAATCCTCCCATCTCCATCTTCATCGAACAAATCAATCATTCTCCTGCAGTTGTCAACCCTCAAACCTTCCTTGAGCCCCAAAGAACAAAGCACCTTCTGCAACTCCTCCGCATCAATAAACCCATCTCTGCCCTCATCAAACACATCGAAAGCTTCCTTCAATTCCTCCAAGCTAGGGCTCTCCTCTTCGAACACCTCCAAGAGATCCAAGCTCTCTGGCAGCTGCTTCGCTCCGCCGCCATTGATTGACATCCCTAGGCTTCTTAGAACGACGTCGGCGTCTCCTCCGCTCACGCTTCTCTTCTGCTGTGCGACGTCGGGAATTGATGACGGCTGACGAGGGATTGAGGGCAGAAATCGGGAGAGGAAGGCGTGGATCCTTTTCCTGGCGGTGAGGAAGTGGAATAGGAGGAACTCGGCCACTCCCAAAATATCAGTGAAAGAGAGGGAGAATTTCTCCGATTCGTAGTTTGTAGACATGGCTGGTGATGTTATCATGTTCGAGGGGGTAAATCGCAGCTTTTTAAATTTGAAGCTGATTTGTACTCGATGATGACTTGAGGAATTGGGTGGTGGGTGATACATATATATATATATATATATATATATATATATATATATATCATGGAGACAAATTAAGAGGTGGAGGAAGTTACCTGTATGGTGCGGGTAAGTTGGTCTTCGGGAGAAGGTAGAACGAAACATGAAGAAAAATGTCTATGAGAATATTCAAGAAGCTCTCTTGATTGGTTTTTATATTGATATATTCGAAAATAAAATTGCAATTTAATACCCAAATTGTTTTTTTTTTTTTAAATTACGTTCTCATTAAAAGAAAATAATAAAAATATATTTAAATCAATCTTTTAATAATTACATCACCGGGATTGATTTTTAGTGAAAGAAAAACGATGTAAAACATCACACTGGCATTAAAAAGATTACGCCATTCTGATGCCAATTTGCCAATAATAAGGACATCCGCTCAACACTTCTTTTGCGTGCTTAAGACGATTATCTTCTCGAACATTTACATTGTTTATGATATTCACTTATATTTTATTACATATCTTTTTATTATTAATGTTAATTATATATTTAAATTAAAATAAGTTACGAATAAACAAAAATTACTAATTTATAAAAAAATTATCATAATTAAAATAAAAGAAGTACATAATTGAAATAAAATCCTATTCCTCGAGATAATCGAAACGTGCTAAGATTTCTACAACTAAATCATGTTGGAGTCGACTATATTGGTCTCTATCGCGTGTCGGCTCACGGCGAGCTGCGTAAATTTGGAAGTTCGGATGGGCACCTCGAGTTAGGGAGTCGCTTGCAATGGAGGATTCAACCGTGTCTTAGTCAACCCAATTAGCGGCATCAGCTCCTTCGTCATTGATAATCATGTTGTGCAATATGATGCACGCCTACATGATATGGCTAGAATGTCCTTAAACCACGAACGACCCGAACCTTTGATGATTGCAAACCGTGCCTTGAGCAAGCCGAATACGCGTTCCATGTCTTTTCTCGCCGACTCCTACTTCTGGACGAAATGGGCTATTTTCGGGTCAGTTGGACACGAAAATATCTTTACGAAAGTCGACCACTTGGCATGGATGTCGTCTGTGAGATAATATTAATAGCACATGTCATACTGACATCCATTTGTCGTGAAGCTTATGGCGGAGGTCCTACCGGCCAGCACTTCATTGAAGACGTAGGAGTGGTTCAGCACGTTGATGTTGTTATTTAACCCGGAGACATCATAAAACGCATGTCAAATCCATAGTCGTTAGTCGGCGACTGCTTCTAGAATAATGGCTAGATGGGTGCCAAGACCGATGGTATATTTCCATCTCCATGCTGATGGACAACTTTTCTACTCACAATGCATGTAGTCGATGTTGTCAAGCATGCCAGAGAAGCCATGTCGTGCCTCGTGCATGTTGAGTAGGTATTGGCAGTCTTGGGTTGTCGACGACCTCAAGTACTTCGCACCAAATGCGTCTCGAATGCCCTTACAGAATTCTTTCAAGCATTTTATCCTCGTACTTTCGGCCACGTGCAAGTACTCGTCAAACATGTCGGAACTTGTGCCCATTGTGAGTTGTCGGATGTCCGATGTACTTTTTTTTTAGCGTGGAAAGACCTAGGCGCTCAATACTCTTCAAACGCCACCATTATTTCAACTCATACAGAACCGCCGGTGAAATAAACTCGTCCCGCATCGCAAATTTTCAGAAATAATATGCGACGAGACGGGCGTCGGTGTCTTCTTTGTCCCAGTGGATGTATTGCCTCAAATGTCGCGGTTGATTGGTTTCCATTGCGGGCATATAACGTCTTGCCAACGCCTCGGCATTGCGAGCCATCTGGAAATAACACTCGTAGTCGTTGGTCGGATTATCGTCGCGGGAAAAAATTGCCTTCGTTATCGAAAGGACCCATATGAACAACAAGTATAGAGAGAGAATACAAAATTAAAAGTATATAGAGTGAAGTTGTAGAGAAATTAATTTGAGAATAATTGATTTTGGTGTGAATGAACTGCGGGGAAAGTGGAGTATTTATAGATGAAAAATTAGAATATTTTTTAAATAAAACTGTCGTTGCAATTCTGTCGTCGGAAACAAAAAATTCAATTTTTTATTAAATTAGAATTTCGGATAAAAAATTATTTAAAGGGTGCCATATGACACCCTGTGATTGGCCGCTGGTGGAATGCGCACCATCTTGCTCAAGCAAGCTATGTCGTGCACTTCCGATCGTGCTCAAAGGCCGCATCAGCGTGCTCGAGTTTAGCACGAGCGGCGTTCTTAGAGCATACCCATGCGGATGGCCTAAGATACTTTATTGATTAAATTTTAACTTTTTGTGTAAGAAAATGCCTAACTCATTTTCAGACCATTTTGTTAGAATTCGACTTAGCTTCTCACGTGCAAATTTTCGTCGCCGCAAATTATACTTCAATAGGTAATTGTTAAAAGTATGATATTCGAGTATTGAATTGTTATTTAATTTATATCAGATTGTAATTATAAGAATAATAATCATTTAAATATTAGTTAAGTGTCCTTTTTCTTGATAATATTATGATATTTGATGCGGAAACCCTTAATTAAGTGAATATATTGGAGTTTTCAAGGACTCGTAGACTTCAATTAGAAATTTTAATGCTTTGCAATTTCGTGGAAGTGAACTTAGCAGCCCAATTAGCCACAAATTACAGTAAAGGATTCACACTAATTTATAGTACGTACTTACCTCCTTCGTGGAACTGCTTTTCCTTGTGGAAACTTGACTCTTTTACTCCTTTGCTTTTCTTTTCTTCTTAATTCTTCGTCTTTTGAATCTTTAGGACCATGACTTTAGGAAAGTGAGGATATTAATAATTTTTTTGAGAATAGTGAGGACATTAATATTATTCACACCATTTCACTCATGACCGAGCTCATAAAGAAAATTAATTTCAAAATATAAAATTATTAATTTTCTATAATTTATTCTCTTTATGTTGTAATTAGAATTAAATATTATTTTAATTTTATTTTTTAAATACATATTTATGCAAAAAAAATCTTTTTATTTGAATGGAATTTTTTTGAAAATGAAATAGTTAAATTTTAATATAAACTTTGTAAGTTTGTGTAGATTTTATAAGGTTCGAGATTAAGCTTGAGTGCTTACAAATAATTAATATATATAGTTTGAACTCGATTCAATAGTAAATGAGTGAACTTTGAGTTTGACACTATATGACTTGGCTCGACTCGACTCGATTACACCCTTCACCTAAATATATAGTTATGTGTGACTCCATCAAGAACGAGTATCATACACTAATTATGTTGATTATAGGCTATTAGGGGTAAGCAAAATATTTGAAATCCGAATATCCGATTTGAAACAAATCGAAATTTAAAATTTGGTTCGCATTTTTCGAATTTTCAGTTCGGATTAAATTTTGGGCAAATTTTAGATTTTCGGATCGGATCAAACCGGATATATTAAAAACCGAATAAATCAGAAATCCGAAATATAGTTTTAGTAATATATATATATATATATATATATATGTATCGCCAATTATATATTTAAGATCCTCAATTTTACACTCTTATTATATGAATATTGAAACATGATATTTGCTAAACTACCAACCTTATTTGTATTAATTTAGAAAATTTATTTTATAATTTCAAATTTTCAGATTTTTGGATTTCGGATTTTTGTTAGGTTTTTTGGATTTCTTATGCAATTTCGGACTTTCGGTTCGAATCGGATTTTAATGTTCGGATTTTGAATTTTTAGATCGGTTCGAATTAGGCAAAAATCCAAACCGAAATCTGAATGTTCATCCCTATATGCTATAGCTCAATAATAGATTAAACTATAAATCTCAAGCAATGGGGGACACAATAAGAGGTGAGCGAGACTTAAGCCCTACCAAATATATAAAAAAAAATACTCCTTCTGTCCCGATAAAGATGTCACACTTGTGGATGACACGAGATTTTAAGAGTTTTTGTTTATGGTGTGTAAATAGAAATAGAAGAAGTTGTTAAGTATATTAATGATGAGAGAGAAATTAGTAATTTGAGAGAAAAAATTGTTGGTTGTATTAATTATGAGAGAGAAAAAGTTGCTTATAATGTAAAAACTTTCCAAATATAGAATTGTGACATCTTTAGTGGGACAAACCAAAAAGAAAAATATTACACTTTTAATGGAATGGATGAATTAAATTTTATTCTTAAAAAAACATCTAATTATTGATTTTTTTTCTGTAAATATTTGTTGAAAAGCCTATACCTGCAAACTAAATATAGAAAATAAAAGAAATTTCGAACGTGAAAATTAAAAAAAATGCAATTCTTATAAAAGATTTTTCTCAGTAGGCCTATATTTTCTTGTCATTTTCTTTACAGCACAATACTTGTTTATTCTGACTATAAAATATAGTTTTGTTGGTAGATGTTTCTCTTACAATTAATAATTCGAGTTACTTAATATGCGCAAACGCCGATGTGTGTTAATTTTAAATAATAATAAAACTAGTACTTGTTAGATTCGCTAAGGCAACGTATGAAAAAATGCACCGAAATGTCATTCAAGAAACGTACAACTCAATCTAATGACTCGAGTAAATTGCTGCGACAGCCCATTCAACGTGTAAGAAACACTAATAATATACTGAACCACTCACAACGCACAACTTCACCAACTTAGTAGACTAGTGAAATCAATAACCATAATGACCAAAATTACTTAATGAGTAGTCTTTCCACGAAATTGAGAGAGAATATAATGTAATTCAATAATTTATTGGGCTAACTCAAATTGAAGTTATATGATGAATAACGTGTTTTCTGTTTAATTGAATTAAAATCTTTTAGAATCTGTTTGACATTAAGGAATTAAAGATTTGAATTTGGGATTGAAAATTTGGAATTGAATATTTTAATTCAAAATCTATTATTAATATTATAAAAATATTTAGATTTGAAATTAGATTTCTAATCCATCCAATTACACAATTTGAATTCTATAACTAAAGTGAATATTTGAAAATTTAAATAAATATAAAGTTGAGTACTTTTCAAACACACACATACATACACTGCACACACAACACACACAACACACACAATACACATACTACACACTACACACAAACACACACTACATACATAACACAACACACACATTCTACACAATGTACACACTGTGCACACATACTACACACACGCACATTGTACATACACAGACACACTGCACACGTGCACACACAACAAACACACATAAACACACACAGCACACAAAATTACCAACACAACAAACACACATTACACATGACAACATTGCACACACAATACACACACTGCATATACACACAACACAAGCAACAAACACACACGACACACATACACAACACATATACTTGCACACACAACTCCAAATATATAGAAATATAATGTACAGTTACATATGTATATTAAAAAAACTAAAAAATATATTCAATTAAAAGTCAATATTATAATACAATTTTATATCAAATATTTAGTTTTATCAAACAAATAATTTAAAATTGAATTTGAATATTATAACTTCAAATTTAAATTTCATAAAATTACAATTCCAACATAATTTCAAATTCATTCTACCAAATACAACCTTGAATAGAATTGTCAACGCGATCTAATTTTAATAGCAAAATTTCTATTTTTGAGGCTTATGTCCGACTCCAAACTCCTTACATCTAAGAAAGATGACAAATGACAACGCAGCAGCATCTACTTCAACACTACCAAATTGACATAACCCGATAAATCTTGAAGATGTCATATATTCTACTCTTAATATTTATTTTATTTATTTATTTTATAATAGCATTGCACTTTAGTATCTTTTAAATTCCGGAAGACGCTAAGAGGTCAAGGCCCGCTTGACTTTTAAATATTTTTGTTAATTTCCAATGGGCCGAGTATTCTTTTCTCTTGTTTCATCATGGCCGTCCAGTTGGAATTTTCTGATTTATTCTATTCCATTGGGCTTGGCCGCATGGATTTTCATATTTCTTTTTTCAATATCTTTTTAGAAAAAATCTGTTCTTCTGAAGAAGACTAGTATGCCCTCATGTGTTACGAGTCAGGGTATATGTTATAATTTTTAATTTGTTTATATTATGTAAAAATGTCAAAATATCACAATTTATGAGTAAATTAATTCATTAAGAAAAAAATTCTCGTAATAATATTATTTTATTTGAAAGAAAGAGTCAAGACACATGTATGGAGGAAAAAATACACAAAAACAATAGAACAAATAATTACTAAGACAATGTGAGAAGCGCACATCAGTGAATACCACAGAGCGATAAAATTAGAAAATGCGTCATAATTTAACCGTCACAATCTTATAAATTGAACAAAGAACCATAACTTGATTAATGGAACCAAGAACCAATCACTCAAATGCTCAACTCAATTCAGTCATCAATTGTTAAAAGAGTGAACTTCAAAATAGATCTTACAAAATGGGATTTGGACATCTACGGTCCATGAAAAATAGTTAATATCATTTCAGGTTTTTTTTTCCACTATTTGATCTTTTTATCTCTTCAAAATGTCCTCCAATCCCTTAAGGTTATATATGTACTTTTCCTCAAAGACATTTCCAGCGGTTTGACCACTTTTTGCGGCTTTTTAGATGATTGACATTTGCTATGAATATTAGGAGTTCTGGCTAGTATTCCCATTTAATTCCAAAGAGTTGACTTCTTGCTTTCTATAATAACTGATGAACTTCTAGTTTCAGTTAGTATTGCTATCGTGTTGTATTAAGACAATCTTCAATGGTACCCTAAAACGTAAAATGCAGTGAAGATTCATCCTCAATTGTAATGCAAAACGCATCGCAAAGTCGCAATTTTTTGCTCTTTTCGAACAGTGCAACACAAATATGCATTTGTATTGTTCACAAACGCAATTTTTTTTTTTTTTTTTTGAAATTGCATTGCATGCCAAATCTTTGTAGTTTTTGAAATTGAGAAGGATAAGAGAAAAAGAAGTAAAGAAAGCTTACCTGTTGCAGGGCGACGCTGCTTGAGGAAAAAGAAGATGATGTGGCATTTAAAATTCTTTAGTTAATTAGCGTTATCTTAATTAGGGTTAATGTTGTTTATCAATTTATTTAGTGTAATGAGTTGGGTTTTAATTAATAAGTAATGAGAGTTAATTGGGTTTTAATTAATTGTTATAAATATTTGTAGTGAAGCCCAACACTCACATGAGTTTTAGTTGGATATGTAGTTTAAAGTTTGGTAATTAAAAAAAAAATTGGTTTGACTAATATATTTAATTAATTACTGAAGTATGAATAATATGTTCTAGGTGCATAATCATTAGGCTAATCTTGTTGTTGAACTCTTTTCTGTAAAATGTATTTTTTTCAGCTTCAGTAAATGCACAAATATGGGGATTGGCTATGGAGCTCAAGTCGGTATATAATATTTTATTTTCTTCACTTTCTTTTTTCTGTTCATAGCTCGCCTTTTAATTTGCCAAAAGTTGATCCATTTGTGCGTTTGTTTTTTCATGTCCTCGCTATGTTGCTCATTTTGTTCTTTTATAGCAGCAATGAAAGATGTCGTATCTTTGGATTGCTTTTTCTTTAGCTTTGCTTTCTTTACTCCGATGGGCCTTGATGATGAAGAACCACCAATGACATGTTCGTCGTTATCATCACAGCTCATAGTAAATGAAGACAAACCTTGTGAGGCTTGCGAAGTATGAGCTAAAGTTTCTGAATCGGAAGACTGAGTTCCACGTGATGGTTGTCTAGAGCTCCCTGCACAATCTTGAAAATTTTCAATTTTTTTAATCATGTTCCAAACATGACCAAATTTTCAACCTGATTTATAATTTGGATCTTTCTTAAGTATCTTTTGAGCTTCTTTTATCTGCAACTAATTATAATGAATTAACTTCATGTGAAAAGAGAAAATTTACATTAAAAAATATGATTAATACTCATTATGTCTGCATTTGAAGTACCACTTTGGTTTTTTTCTTCGGCTGCTCGGATACATCCATGCCATTTCTTTGTTGCGTTCTCAATGGTTTGAATACCAACCTGCTGAGATCTTTGCGAACGTTATGGCCAAGTAGGGTCTCTATCTTCGTTGAAGGTATCTTCCACACGCGTCCAGAATCGATCTGCTGATTGGTATGTCCCGATGATTGGGTCTTGTGAAACTTGCATATAAGGTTAACATAAAAGGATGTCTTCAGCATTTGTATAGCTTTCTCTACGAGTAGACATTTTGTGAGGAAACGTTGAAGATTAAGAAGAAGAAGATGATGATGATGGTGATGATGAGGTAGTTGTCATGTTGTAAGCTCTTGCATTTATAGATATAAAATGATTTTACTATTTTTAGATGGATGGCTAAGATTGATTCATGCTCTTGTGATGAATAGTTGAGATCAAAAGCACACGAATTGTGCTTGTGTGCTTTTTGCTTTTAGACGGACGAGTAAGATTGATTTATGCTTTTGTGATGAATGGATGAGATCAAAAGCACACGGATTGTGATTTTATGCTTTCTGCTTTTAGACGGACATCTAAGATTGATTTATACTTTTGTGATGAATGTTTGAGATCAAAAGCACGCGGATTGTGCTTTTAGACGGATGACTAAAATTGATTTATGCTTTTGTGATGAATGGCTGATATAAAAAGCACACAGATTGTGCTTTTATGCTTACTGTTTTTAGATGGAAGGCTAAGATTAATTTCTGCTTTTTTGATGAATGGCTGAGATCAAAAGCACACGGATTGTGCTTTTATGCTTCTGCTTTTAGATGGACTACTAAGATTAATTTATGCTTCTGTGATGAATGGCTGATATCAAAAGCACACAGGTTCTGCTTTTGTAAAACTATTATAAATTGAAGATATGTTTTACTCATTTCATCGTATCAATCAATCACCCTACTTGTTGTTCATATACTTTTCTTTTGAAAACTTTATCTATCGTTCAATATGAATCCAATTTTTTTCCCGGTAATCAGAAGATGATGAATATTCACAGATGATAAGCATTCTCACCGAAGGACAGCAAGATATAGATCGTAGTATCAACAACAACGCTTCAAGATCTTATTGACTGTCAAAGTCACCAAATAATACATCGTGGTTCTATTTCAGGGCATATTGTCATCAATCATGATCGAGAGGGTGCTCATGCTAGATTGTACAAGGATTATTTTGCAGACGATCCAGTGTACAATAAAGCCATATTTCGTAGGAGATTTCGAATGATCCATTCGTTATTCGTTCGCATTATGGATGCAGTTAAGGAATATGATGACTACTTCGTACAAATATGAGATGCCACGGTGAGGCTCAGACTATCACCCCTTCAAAAGGTAACATCAACTATTCGTATATTGGCATATGGTATACCAACTGATGCTACTGACGAGTATGCCTAATTAAGTGAGAGTAGCACGATTACAAGCCTAAAATGTTTTTGTCGTGCAATAATATAAAATTTTCAGCTGATATTGTCAGACTTCTACGATTATTCTCGAAGTTGTTGCGGATTATGATCTTTGGATATGTTCCATGGACCACAAAAGTTGATTTTCAAGTTTAGGGACCACAAATATGCAAATCCTATTTTCTAGAAACCTATTTTAAAATTCACTCTTATTAAAATACCGATAAATAGAACCACAAACCTAACTCCTACATCGAAAGTCAAAAAGCAAACGAGCAGAAAAAGCGAAATAATAAAATCTTTTGACGTCAAATGTAGAGAACATGCACAAACCAAAAACAGAGAGAAAAATAAAAGTTACGAAGTTTATGAAATTATAGGTGCAAAACAACAAATAGGGACAAGATGTGAAAATTAGAAACAACTAAGGGATGATGATGGGGATGCCATGTATTAAAGTACGCATTTTTTGTAATTTTATAAAAAAGGCTGCACAGTGCCCTCACTTGGTAGAAAAGAAGCATTGAGTCATTTATTTTTAAGGGAAAATAAGACTTAAAATCATTCCATAATATACTAGAGAAAATATAGTTTCATAATGAACACACAACAGACCTACACACTGCCTTTTAACGCCTCCAAAATCTAAAATGTAATTACTAGCATAATCAAATTAATCTAGAATAAGTACTGAATTCAAGATCTCCTTGTGGTGTTATTCCCTCAAATGGATTCCAAATGAAAAAAGAAGAAATTCTTGGAGAGATGATAGATTTAGAGGGTAGAAAGAGAGTTGGGATATCTTGTTGGATATGGAAATAAAAATAAAGATACGATCAAGAAAGATAAGGAAAACCTAGATTTGATATTTTATTCTAGTATATCTTATTCTCTATGTACTACA
>JAYDZE010577434.1:0-11402 GCA_034509125.1 Monilaria moniliformis
AACATGGAGGTAGATGGAAAGTCATCTGAGGGAAAGGGAAAACTGCCCATCAAAAGATCCAAGGGAAGTTTGGGCAGCTTAAATATGATTACGGGGAAGAATGACAAACCGGGCAAAACGTCAGGTGCCACAGCAAATGGTGTGCACCCTAAAAGGTATGGATAATATGAGGAACAGTTAAAGTCAATGATTGTTAAGAACAACTCTTTGGACTTTTACTTCGATATATGATGATGCACTAGTACTCAAATAGTTAAATTATGTTATGGGAAAACACAATGTATCAGCCTTCTGTTACATTCTAGTTATTTCTGATACTTTAGTTCTCACAAACATTTCTTTCATATGGTAGACATTTTTATTTTTTTGTTCTCTTGTTTTTACTTATTTGGCCTCAAGGTTCTTTTAATTGGTTGTCTTTCTCATTTCTCATATTCTCAAACTTATAATCAGCAATATGTCTGCTCATACATTTTTAGGACATAAGATTATCTGGTGTCTATGATGCGTCTTTGTCATCTCAATGAATTCTGCTAATAAATGTGCAGTGCTGGAACTGCAAGTGAAGGTTCTAGTGAAGGAAGTGACGAAAATTCTCAAAATGTAAGTTTTATGGTAACTGTTGTCACTAATTTCATGCAATGAATAGGGAATGTGCGCTATTTTTTTTTAGAGAAAGATACCAAAAAATAGGTTGGCAGAAGAGAAAACTAATTTTCATTTGAACTTTGTCTGCCTTTGTCATGTCATCCTTGAGATATTTTTAGCTAAAACATACGGCTTCTCGAAATGCTTTCTATTGTTTGATAATTCGGTTCAAATTCTCATATTTGCATGTTTTCAAGGATAAAGCTTTCCAGTTAGCAGATCACACTTATTTGACATCCTCTTAATTAATTAATTTTTTGGATACCTATTACAGGAATCTCAAGAAAAGTCCAGTGGCAGGCCAGATTCTGGTGTGTTTTTAAGGAGTTCTACTCTTTCTCTGCAAACTCAATTTTACTTGAGCTCTTTCTTTGACCCTTCTGTTATCTTGCTACAGCTGAACCACCTCAGAGTGGGGGTGCACCTAATAATTCTCAAAATGGTACATCTCATGCAATGGCAAATCCAGCTATGGCTATGGTGCCAATTCCAGCACCGGCAGTGGGTGCTGTTAGTGGTGTTCCAGGTCCCACTACCAACTTAAATATTGGATTGGATTATTGGGGTGCTGCCCAATCATCTGCTATGCCCGCAATGCAAGTAAAGGTCCCTGCTACTCCGGTTCCTGGAGGAATTGTCGCTACAGGCTCACGAGACAACATGCAGTCACAACTTTGGATTCAGGTTTCCCTTTCTTCACATTTCTTTTTTAATATTGTCTTCTTCTTGTTGAAAAAGAATGACACGGGTTAGTTCTAATACATATTAAGATGACGATTTAACTTTTAGTTTAAACCCATAAAAGAAGGTGCACCTTTGTAGCAGGAATCACTTTGGTTTCTTTTTCCTTCAACCTGTCATAACATCTGGCTACCTTCTATTTCTTTGATGGATTCTTTCAGTTTCCTGAATGAGAATGAGCAAAAAGTATGTGAAATGAACTTTTGTATATCATTTGGATCAATTATATAGTAGGTTTAACATAAAATTGACCTAACAAATTGCAGATTTTTTTTTCAGTCGACTCATATATGCACCGCTTCTTATATTCATCTCTAAACCTTTGAAAGGATGGGTGAATATAGGATGTTGGCTTGACACGTGCAGATAGATTACAGCAAATTCAGACAACGTTGGTCGAATTACAGCTGACGTTTGAATTGATCATATATCTTCGTGTCATCAAGTGAATTACTCAGTCATACGGCTTTATTCTTGCACAATTGCAACTTGCGATTTGTGAAACTGCAGTTTCATAGTTGTTTCACAATGTGAATGATACATTGTTTACCGTGACACCATCTACTTGCTATATGTTTTATAGATTTGAGTTTAATCTCTTTATTAATCTTCTAAACTTACTAATTATCTTTCCTGGGAAAAATGAGGTTTTGCTTCAGTGTGGTCTTTTTTCTTTTTTAAATTTTATTTATTAATTTTGCCCAAGACTTTGACTATCTACATGTCTACCGAGTTCAGGATGAAAGGGAGCTTAAAAGACAGAGAAGAAAGCAGTCAAACAGGGAATCTGCTCGTAGATCCAGATTGCGCAAGCAGGTCACTCTCAGTTCCTTCCTTTTATGTGTTATTGAATAATAATTCAAAATTTTAATGCTGTTTTTGGTTTCTTCCCATTGAATAGGCGGAATGTGATGAACTGGCCCAGCGTGCTGAAGGTTTAAAAGAGGAAAATGCATCTCTTAGGGCTGAAATGGCACGTATGAAGGGCGAGTATGAGCAACTTGTTACTCAGAATGCATCTTTAAAGGTATTTCCAGTTTTTTAATCAAATTGTTTATAGAATGTTTTCGTGGTAATATCTGTTTTCGGCACTTTTGAAGTTTGGAACTGGCAAAATGCTATTAGCTATTGGTTTCTTTCCATAGTATGATGTCCATTGCTAAAAGTTTTCAAAATTGTGCTCGTGTGAGAAGGGGATCTAAGGTGCAGAAGTATTGTTCTGCATGTTTGTGCTTTTCCGAAGATTTTATTTTCTGATGGGGTGAGAATATTGGTTAACAGGAGAGACTTGGCGAAGTTAGTGGCGAGGAAGATCCTAGGTGCAGTAGGGACGAGCAACGGGCAAGCAACAACGATGCTCAGTAATATCTGGCCCTGATTATATTGGTGTTGTTGCAGAATTAGCTTGATCTAACTTTCCATGACAGGGAAGCTGATATTTACGTAGTATGTAGCTAATATTCGTCAACGCTGACCCTTTTAGTTTCAACGCCATCCGTCATTCTCGCTGTGACCAGTGTTTTGTGGCCAGGGAAGACAGGTGGTACGTAGAGCAGAGCTCGTATATATGCTTTACCCCCCAATTCTGTGAAAAGGGGTACTGCACTGCCGTATTCTTATTAATTTGTATGTTGCCTCACAATGGTTGGATGGGGAAAAGGTAATTTGGAGAATAATCTTCCTAGTATTGCATATGGATCATTCTTTTCATTTGCTTTTCTTACATTCTATTCCCCTAGGTTAATTTATGTAATCATTCTCAACTTTAGCTTATAACAAAACTCTCATTTGCTTATGATTCACATGGGATAAGCATCCATATTTGCTATTTACTGTTTTCAGGGATGAAAATGATACTTCCTCCGTCCCATTTATATATAGGGTCATATATGGTGCAAAGGTGTGTGATTAATAAATATTATTAATTTAGAGTCGATTAGACTTGAATAGAACAGACAACGCCCCGACTAGAAGAGTCGAGGTTAGAGTGGTCTTGATAGGCATCCTCCCATTATCCCTCCTCAAGAACATAGCACCATAAACCGGGAAGCTATTCAACACTCCAAAACCAGCAATGAACATCTGCATGAAGAAAGTATCCAAATCTCCATCCTTGAATACGTAGAAGAACCCAGCAAGAAATGCAACTAGATTCAAGGTGGCAAGTGTGGCTAAAGGGAGAAACATAGGTGATGGAGCACCAAACTCAAAGAACCCTTCATCGTATCTCTTGCTCTGCTCATCCTCCAACACTTTACTAGTCACATTGAACCCATGCGTCTTCATACCTAAACACTTGCATATGTATTCTATGATTCCCAAACAGAAAGCCGAAGGTGCCCTTATCAACCACATTCTTTGGTCGCTCCACCATCGCCTGGATGTGCCACGTGTCGAGATGAAATCGAACCAATCTTGGCTGTAGGATCCCAGGAAAAGAAATGCATATAACAAGAACCAAGGCTCCGACACCTAAATCGATATAAGATTAAATGTATGAGTTGGGAAATATAGATCAATTTCCGGATTCTCTTCCTTACCCGTGTCTCAATATTAAAATCAAGATTTTAAAAATATTTATTACAAAAATGAAATTATTATAAAAGAAATGAAGCTTTAAAAAATTATCTACCTAATTGTGGATAAATCAATTCTAATTTATTAACATTAAATATTTATATTAAAATGCTAAAAATAATTATATAACCTAAATGAGTATAATAAACCCTACTTAACAATTTTCAAAACCAAACCAAACACAAGAAATTGATGATAATAATAATAGAGGATGTCAAAATTGTTATGCAGTTCACTTGAAGTGTGATATGTAAATGTACCTTGGGGAAAATGGCAAGTCCTTGTAGGAGGGCCAATGAAGGTATTAAAGCATAAATAGTGATCGGGATCGACCAAATGGGCCAAAAAGAATAATGTGCGTAACCAAGGGCCATTAAGACCTCCATATTCCTTACACCATATGTTAGTGGGCTATACTTGGAAAATCCCACCTCTAAAAGCCCAACCGACCATCTCTTCACCTGGCTCAGAACATCATTTATAGTGATCGGAATATCACCCAAAAATGCAGCCCTACTTGGATTACAAAATGCTGACTTCCAACCTTCACAGTGAAGCCGATATCCCGTGTAATAATCCTCTACTAACGATCCATACCGGAAACCGATCTGCATTCAAACATTCGTACTTTTATAGGAAAAAACAAAACTATAAGGTTAATAGCAAAAAAGTTTGGTTGGGGGTGCTTGGCCCCCCTCCCCCCAGTTCAATCTATAGTACAAAAAAAGGGATCATGCCCATTGCAATATTTGAGCTTTACCTTGGAACCCCAACTCGTCTGGTTTTCATAATAGCACCCTGCAACTTGATGGGCCTTCTCAAAAACTTCTTTGCAATTGATGGGCTTATCCACTATATTATCCGGGCTGAGCTCCGGAGACTCAGGAGGTACATATGAATACGGGCCTCCGAAGAGGGCCCGGCGGTGGAAAAAGCATCCCGTTCCGACATAATTGGCCCCGTTTAGACCATCAAGCCCCATTGCATTGACTAGAAAGAGGCGCTTGTGCTCGGAAGCATATATATCGGCCTTGTTGAGCCCATGGTACCGTTGCGGGAATTGGACGTATGCATAATTGGGCCCAGTGGGCTTGGGCTTGTCCAAGAAGTAGCACAACATTCTTTGGGCCGTTGAGGGATCATTTGAGTACATATCACAATCCAATGTTAGGATGATTGGTGAGTTGGTCATGGTGCCCGAGACTCGAAGCTTCGGCACAAACAAATTAAACACGATAAGCTTAGCGAAATACGAGATGTAACACGAAAATTATAACAAGAAGATCATAAACATCGAGAATGAGATAGGAATGGAACGGTACCGACCAGCGTGTTGAGGGCACCGGCCTTGAAGTGATGTGGGCTGGCCTTGATCTTCTCCCTGGAGACGTATACAAGATTTGGCATAGCCTCACCACAAGAGTCCACATCTTTCTTAGAGTTTAATAGCACTTGAATAATAGAGGGATGGTTTTGACGACTGAAATCTTTGGTCCGGTATTGGTTCAAAATTTGACTCTCTTCCTCACTTGAAATGTATTCATCACTCACTTTACCTCTTTCAACCACACTTTCCACCTTCATCTTCATGCTCTCGTACATCATCTGCCACCATATCATACTCCAAGTGTCATTAATTCACAATTACTCCAACATGAAATTCGATGAGCTAATCATGCAAACAGGAGAAAAATAATTTGGATTATACCAAATCAATCAAGTTCTTTGTTACTAGACTTTGTATGTTAACTATCAAGATTAGTACATGTATTTGAAAAATATGTAAATGAGTCTCTTGGGTTATCACTTGAGCTGTCAAAGTCAATAGGCCTTGCCCCAAACTTTAATTATCACCTATAATTACACCTAAAATAATAAATAAAGATCAGCAAGAACATTAATAGTCTTAGTTGCCTTTTATGTTGGGCAGTCTTTCAAAAGATATAGCATATTAGTAAAAGATAAAGAAATTTTTGAAAGTGACGCAATTTTATTTCTTTTGATTAATATAATATATAAATTTAATATTATACTTCTTCTTACTAAATAGACTGCTTTTATTTATTTTCTTTTTAGGGAAATTTAGGCCTCCACTTTCGAGCGCAGGAGAATTCGACCTAATAATATATACATTATCTCCCACGCACTAAAAAAAAAAGTTTCAGCGACAAATCTTCGTCGCTAATCATAATAATTCAATTTTTAATAAGTTTTACTGATGCAAAACGGACAAAATTTGACTCTATTTCAATCGTCGCAAATTTAGCGGCAGACTAGAATAGATATTCGAAATATTTTATTTACAATATATTTTTATTTTATTTTATCATTATATAGTACGGAAATTAATATATACTCGAGCCTTGTAACAAAGTTTAAGTTCATAAATATGAGATCCATATTATAAGCCCAGCATTTTAACACATTATTATCTTTTTCCCTTGCATACAACCACGTCAAGGTTCCACAAATTTCTGATCCACTGCCTGACTAAAAAATTGTACTATGTATTAGAATCAATGATTCTATGAACAATATTAGCATGATACATGAGAATTTACATTAGAAAAAAAAATTAATTTAATCAAACCGCGACCAGAAAAAGTACCATCTATTACATGCATGAGCGAAACAGTTAGTTAACACTAGAACTAAACAAAGCTATAATAAAACCCTCAACGTCAAAATAAACAAGTTTGTGTTCCCAACTTTCATCGTTTTTTCAAATAGTGTTCTTAATTTATATTTTCAATTTAAAAACCTTCGATTTTGGGAAAAGTTTGATCTTTGTCTCGCCTTGTAAAATCCGGCGACGGAATAATCGAGTGACCTTGCCGCACTCTTAGGATTTAGCAAAAAAAAATTCTGCAATTTTATTTAATGGAAATTCTGGCGGGGTGAGTCGTGAATTCGTAGCCTGATTCTGTAAGATGGAACACAAATCAAACTTAAAAAAAAATTAAGTAAAACTGTAAGTTAGATATATTTTTTGAAAACTGCTAAATTGGGGACATAAACTATATAATTAACCCTTATAAACAATGTTACCTTGATTTCGACGGTCTTGGCGGTTAGCTCATAACTGGAGCTAAAATAAGCATGTGGACATCTATCTAGGACGTTATTCTCCCTACAAAACGGCAACCAAAGCTTCCCAAATCTAGCCGCCTCCATGAAAGCAAACATCGTCAGCTCCGAGCCGCCGTCGTCCGACACATACACCGATACCTTCTCCGGCGGGTAGTCATACGCCATCACCGATAACGCCGTGTTGACGACGTCGATCGGTGGCTCCTTGTAGGGATCTGCCGTGCATATGAATATGTCGATGCCCGGAAAATCCCTCCGGTCCAACACTTTTTCCAGGTTTTCGGGGTATTCTTGTCGGTGGACTGGGTTCATGCGGAAGGCCTGCGTGGTGGACCACATGAAAGCTAGAAGAGCGTCGGATATTAGGAGAGAGAGAGAGATGAGGAGAGAGATGGGGGAGGTTGAGTGGAGGAGTTTGAGCGAGTGGTGGTAGAGGAGGGAGAATATGGCCATGGTGTAAACCACCGCGAATAAGCGGTTGAAGTGCCGGCGCTGCAGCGGCTGGAGAGAGTGGAGAGGCGGCGGAAGGCCGCTTGTGGTGGCGGTCTTCATTTTTCTCTTTCTTTTTTTGTCACCTCCCGATTTTGATATATTGTTTCTGCAAGATAGATATTTATAAGCAGGTCATTTATAGGTGTAACTTATGCTAGTCAAGATGTATGGTGCATTCATCTGGATTCACCAATTAATTTCTGATTAGCATCTAATATTTCTTACTAAAGATTACTAATGCTAAATCCAAATTTAATTAGAATGAATGCGTGCCTAAAAATATAACTGAGAGGTTATCTAATAAAACATATAAGAGAATTTCTGAGGACTTGTGTAGGACTAATTCTTGAATTATATCAAGAATATGTTATATGATTTTCTAATTGAAAAATATTGATTAATACTATGATTATTTCACATCATGATTTGTTAGATGTCACGTAGTATGATTTAATGCCTTCTTCACATATGATATGTTGATTGTACAAGTTTCAAATTTATTATAATCTTGACAATTATTGTCTTTTGCTCCATTGATCTTATAAGTCTTCTTCCTCATATATAAACAAACTTCCATGTTTCTAATTCCTATGTACAACAATCAAGCCAGTTCAAAATTTTATGTTTATCCAATACTTTTTTAATGTTTATCCTTTTGAAAAATTAACCAAAGCCTGTATCATTTATAGTAACCGGCAGCATAGGGTGTTTGCTGATTTTATTTATTAATACTACTGCTCACTTGCTATATATATATATATCTATCAATTTATATGGAATTTCATTCGATCGAACTAGGTTAAATTATCAAATCAAATGTAATGTAATTTTAGCTTAATTGTATTGTATTTTTTCTTTCTTTTTACCAGTGTAGCTCAAGAATGGTCAATTATAAATATTTAAAATACTATTGTTGATAATTATTGAAGAAAAGACAGTTTCCAAATTTACATATTTAGCAATTAGCAAACAACTGAAATAAGCTTTATAGATTAATTATATAAATTATTAAATTAGCTCAATTTGTTTAGGGTTACTATTATTACCAATCATGATCCTTTTTATATCCCTTTTATGTTCAAAACGTATAAAATTTGCCTTCTCGTTATATTATTGTTTAAATAAGCTGATTTAGACTTTCTTAATCATATTCAGATATCAAGTTCTGTCACGGCTCTGCAGCTTACGCACATATATCAAAATTTAGTTGGACATATGTGTTTTATAGACCAATATAGTAATATTAAGTTGAAGATCCCTTATTTCCAACAATTCTTTTGAGGGACCCTAATTATCAATATTTGTTACTACATTTTCTTACTAGAAAATGGGTGTAGTTAATATCGTTAATATAGTTAATTCGAGATTAAACTAAGAAAATAGTTTCTCCATTGATTTATTAAACTTAATTGAGCTCAACTTCATTTAGATTTAGTTCAAACCAAAAGGATATGAATTTTTAGGATACAATTACAATTATTAGAGACAAACGTAGACAACTACATAATCAATTTTTTGACTCATTCAACTTTTACCATATACTTTATAGTTTAATGGTATTCTTCCCCTCTATAAGGGAGAGACTCGGGTTCAATGTCACATCCCATAATTGAAAATAAAATAAAAATGAGATCCTTATTTCATGATCATGATAAGTTATCTTATTGTGCTGGTATACTTTTTTTAATATAATAAAAGAACATTAATTAATACATTAGAAAAAAGCTACAATTATTACAAGAAATTTAAAATATGAGTTTAGAATTATGAATCTCGAAAGATGGAATTGCAACTTATCTTGAGACGAATAGATGGATAAACGATAGCCAAATACCATAAATAACCTCTGAAGAAATTTATGAGCGTGTGATCAGATGAAATGCAACTTGGGTAAACTCATTCTCATGCAATTATTGGCTGCAAGCAAAGCTCAATTAATTGTAGACACAATTGCATATTTCACTTCAATAGCTACCGCTATATAGACCAAGCAGACGCTCGTGGTTGTCCAGTCATTTTTTGGGTGACGAATTTATCATATTTAAAATAAAATCTTTAATTTAAAAAAAAAATTAGAAATAATTTTTTTTAAAGTAATCATAACCTTGTGTTCTTCCTATAACCAAATTATTTTCTTAAATATTTTTCTTATAGAAAAATTGAAACAATAATTTTACCCGCTACAATGGAAAGTTTGTAACAATTCTCATATGTGGATAGATTATTTTCTGATTTTGTATTATTCTAAAACACCCAATTCTTTGGAAAATCTTTTTTTTTTTTTTCTTTTTTAACTTAAAAATGCTTTGTATCCTACCCCCCCCCCCCCAAAAAAAAAGAGTGAAAAAAAAAAGAAAAAAAATAAATATATCAAGAATGCATGGTTCAACCAAACTCATCGCTTCCAACTGGGAAATCTCTTGTTGTGAGCTAAACTTGAAAATTCAGCATTAATTATGTACTGTCAATTTGTTTGATCGACAAACTTAGGATTTAGGCAAAATGTAGAGTAACTTTAGATTGTAGGGACCTCAAAATTTGGCGGTGCAATTTCGAGCTCAAATTTGGTCATCAATTGGAACAAATTGACAGTACATTCCAAAGTTCAATATTTTCCCTCAATGTCAACATCTATGCTAATCGAAATTACAATTTCAAGTCTAATTCCTACGTACTAACACTTCTCCTCAAGATTTCTCTATCTGATTTTTGGAAAAGAAAGATTTATCTATCTAAAAATACTTTGTTTTCCACATATAATTGAGAATGTAATTTGTAAGCCACAATCATAAGTTTTTTTCCACCATACACACATTAATTATCTAGTATAGTGAAACGGTTGGCACCAAAGATGCTCTGAGTAATTAAGTGGGATTTTCGAAATAATTTGAGTAACTATATGAACCTTTTTTAGATCATAATAAATCGGTCCATAAGGTCGAGATTAGTGGGACGACATTTTGACGGTGGAGATTAAACCATTAGGGTCTGTTTGATGGGTAAGAAGAACTCTGTCTTAAAAAGCAATCTGTTTCCAATTTTTTATTTTTTTTAATAAAATAGAAAAAGTAATAAAAATCTTAAAGAAAATTGTTGTATAACCTTCAAGGGATTCTTACACAACTTACTTATTTTAATAATTTTTAGTATATTTTTTTGCAGAATTGCAAACTCTAGTTTTTATTTAGCTGTGCTATATATTTAATAGTTTTGAGACCATGAAAAGCATTTTCATATTATTTAGTAACTTTAAAAGAAAGTGGTTTGATAATTGATGAGGTTTGTGGTCCTCTCATCACTTGCCACTTTCCATTCAAATAGAGTGACTATTCTGGCATTTACTGTCCTCGAAAGCTATGGATCGATACTAGTGATTTTTAATTAGAACCTCACGACTCACTTATTTGACTTTTGGCAAAATAGCGACTCCAGTTAGTATTATTTAAACAACTTGAGTTTTAATAATTGTAATTTCATAAGGGGGCGGCTAATATCGTCGTGACATAGTCTCAAAGTTTCAAACTGCCTATTTCTTCTTCCACCAGAAGAAACTTCCTACTTCCACAAAAGCCTGGAATCTGGGCACATTGAAAACTCAACCTACTTGCTTACCTACCATTAATTCATGTGTTATATTTTAGGGATTTATCGATTTAGGGAAGTATTAGCTTTGCACTACTGAAGAATAATGAGACTTCAATGTGGTTTGTACAAATTATAATGAAGAAGCATTAATCAGTCCGAGTTTGACACTGACAGAGACAAAAGAAGCTTCAATTTAGCAGATGCCAAACACAAATACTAGTATTTACAGAGTAGGTTGAGAATGGCTTTCTCCTCATCCAAATTCACCA
>JAYDZE010577445.1:0-11402 GCA_034509125.1 Monilaria moniliformis
TAACTTCAAATTCGATCGCCTTGGCGTCAGAGTTCCTGCAATCTTGATTTCACCTTGGATTGAGCCTGGAACAGGTACTTCAGTTTTTTATATATATATATATATAACATGGAACTGATCACAATCTTTCATTATAGTTAGTACCAAATCCTTGTTATTTGAGTTGTAATATATATGTGATGAGATTTTAATGCAGTGCTGCATGGACCTTCTGGGCCATATCCGACGTCGGAATACGAGCACTCATCAATTCCGGCGACTGTGAAGAAGATTTTCAATCTGAAAAACTTCTTAACAAAACGCGACGCTTGGGCAGGCACATTCGAGTGTGTCATAAACAGGACTAGTCCAAGAACAAACTGCCCTGGTAATAACATCTTTTCTCTCTCTCTAGATTTCTCATAGTCATACACACATTTTATGTGAACTGTGCTACATGAATGATGGTGCAGTTGAGCTGGCCGAGCCTGCAAAAATGAGGGAGAGGGAGGCGAACGAGGATGCAAAGCTGACGGAGTTTCAGGAGGAGCTGGTGCAGATGTGTGCGGTGTTGAGAGGCGACCATGGAGACGATGCTTTCCCTCACAAGATTGTGAAAGATATGAAGGTGGTTGAGGCGGTTGATTACGTGGGAGGCGCCTTTCGGAAGTTCTTGGATGATTGCGACAGCGCGGTGAAAAATGGAGCTGATGAGTCGCATATCGTCTGCCTCGCGCATCAACCGCAACAAAAGCGTGTTCCCAAGTCCTTTACGCGGAAACTCTTCTCCTGCTGCGCTTGTGGCCGCGATCAGGCTGTTCAATGATCTTTATTTTTTTTCATGTATTATATTTTTAATTGCAATAACTTTGAGTGCAATCTGTTCCACTCTTTTTTTTTATAAAAAAATATTTACTGTTTGTACAATGAATTTTATTTGGACCAAGGTTCCGTATTTTGTTTTTAGTAGTATATGGTATTCTCCAATTTCCAGTGCCTGTGGGCCTATCGAAGCCAGCTGTTTCGGGCCCATGAGATTAAATGAGCCCAATTTTTATAAAACACGTTGGGCTTGGGTTAGGACATTTCATTTTCTCATAAGATATAAATAATAATTGTATCTTTTTCTTTACTCTTTAAGCTTGTTTACTCAAAATCCTAAAGAAAATTATCATAGCTAGACCATTATATTTTCTTAGTATCATTAGGAGGAGGTTTTTCCTGCGGGCTACATATGGAAGTGCTATAAATAATATTTATATTTTAAATTAGAGATAATTGTCATTTATATCATAATTTTTTAATGTTTTTCAATTGTTCCATCCATGACAATTCTGGTGAAATCGATGGAGATGTGACAACCAAAATTTCCGTTCAAGGAACGAAATGACGTCGGTTGGTGATGCTCAAAACGACGTCGTTTCATTAAAATATTTTTTTTCTTTTTTAATTTTAGTTTTTCATTTGTTTTCTTTTCCTTTTCCGTTTCATTTTCTTTTCTTTACAAAACTCTCCCCCTCCCCAATGCGAAGATTTTGGCCAATAATGATCGCGACGCATGCGGCGTCGCAAGCGGCGGAATTGCGTACAACAGAGCATGACGAATTGGTGTTTCCTATTTATATAGTCTTAACTTGCGTTTTTTAGAAATTAATAAGGAGAATTTAAGATTTGAATTTGCTCAGCATGAAATGAAACAATAATTAATTTGGTCTATCCAGTTAGGTTTGATAATTTGAGATAGTTTTATTTTAAGAATCAAGGATAACTGATAGTGAGTAGTGTTGAGTAGTTCATACACTGTGTTTTACCTTTTGTTGAAGTTCATCAAGTCATTGTTATGTGCGTAATTGATCTTATACGTCAATATAGTCGAGCACTGGATTACATAATAAGAATAATCGAACACACAAGTAAAAAAACAAAAAAGAAAAGAAAAAGAATAATCGAACACAAGAAGATGCTAGTGCGACACAATCTAGTAACAAAAGAATTGACCGACATATGTAGTTTTCTATATCGTACCTGATATATTACAAGCTAGGACCAATCAAATTTATAGCTTTTGTGATAATTGAATACGTCCAATGCCTCGTAATATACTTGTTAATTCTATTCATAGGACGATTAGGATTTAAGTTCATCTTGGTCATAGAGTATAAGAAGATCCTCCACTTTCATATCTGTGTCAATGCCTCGTCAGTCTTTACAGCCAATTTCTGTGCATTTGATTTGAAGCTATGGAATATAGGGAAAAAAAGTAAATTTATAATTATTTATTATTTTATTAGATAGAGGACCGTAAGTGAGTAAAACGAGGATTATGAATAAAATCACCCTAAATACATAATATAGAATGACAGACACAGGCCCAGTCGATAGAATAATGAAACTTAATCCCATTCACTAAACTCAAAACATACCGACCACTGAATGGGCTTGGAAAAAATGAAAATTTCCATGAATTGTTGTCAAAAAAAAAAAAAAAAAAAACAATAGATAGGATACATACAATTTCTAGATGAAATTACTGTGGAACAAATTTAGCCTAGCTTGGGCGATCTTACTGTGGCTTGTGCCTAGCTCGGTTAACTGTAAAGTTGTTCAGTCAAAAAATTCAGTGCACTAAATTATTTGACAATTTAGTACATGGTTGCACTTTCATGGATTCATTGTTGTTAGATCATTCTTGACTTTTTGTTTCTTGTTTTTCCTTGTCCTTCTTATTCACTTTGTTTACTGGAGTTGTGCACTGTTGGATGTAATAATGTAATAATGAACATTCACTATTGACCGTTCTTTACATAAATTTACACAATCATTTGCCAATTTCTCTTTTCTTCAGTGCCGCTCATTTTCATCTAACATTCAAGTGTAATTCATATATATATATATATATATATAATATAACTTAGTCGGGTGTACTAATTAACTTAGTCGACTGATTCACAATAGATAACAAAGAAAATTGCCATCGAAATACTACATCTTAGTTGTTGTTGCGTCGGTCCGACTATCTCCGGCCGTCAAACTCAAGGATGGTTGCCACGGCTAGGGACAGAGCTATGATTCTCAAAATGGATAAGCAAAATTATAATTTTGTACTCATTTTCTCCTACAAAATAATGTGGTAAAATTATATATAAGCGTAGAAAGTGTGGATAAAAGATATAAAAAAAATGTCAAAAAATGGCAAAGAAATAAGTGCTGCATTAATTTAGCGCACAGTCAAATGACAAATTGTGTATTACTTTATGATATGTAGAAAGTATTTAAGAACAAATTTGAACAAGCGGAATCATATTTTTGTATATAAAAATCAAGAATACAAAATACAACCTAAATATAATAACTAAATAAAAATTACCTGATGATCGCCGCGACGGAGCGTGCCTAGGCATGGCTACGTCTCCGAGGTCCACATCTACACTACCTATAATTTTTAATTCTCGCGTAAATTATAAATATTAAAATGTTTAATTGGAATTACAAGTTTTCTTTTCAGAGTTACACATCTACATTATATGATTCAAATTCTCGATTTATTGGTCGGAGGAGTATCATTTTATTAACTGAATTGCTTGTTTTTATAACATGAGAATTACATATTAATTAGTCTATCTCTCTATATGGATATGTTAATTGAATAAGATGTAGGTTCTTTTTGTTTGGTTTGGGTGAGGTGGAGGGCAGGTTATATTGGCCCCATGGCCTCATCCTCATCTTGTATGTGGATACATTATGCCTATGCATTCTTATCCCTCCCATGATCCAAGCTAGTGGCTCCATAATAATTAAACATAAATTACATAATACAGCACAGACCAAGTGAACTGCTCTTTCATTATGAGGCGCGGTTTGATTTCGTAGGGTCCACCACTTGAGCTGACCTCATTCTTATTGGCCCAAACCAGACCGATTTTTCCATTTTTTTTAGTTTCCCCTTTTTTGTCCCAAACCAAGTCCAAAAATAATGCATTGAATTAAATAGGGAGAGAATAATTGTTTCCTAACATGTACATTGTAGAAATAGATACGATTATACGAACAGACATTGCGTGACAATATTTGATAAAATTGGCAAATGGGCTCCACTGCCTCCACTAGAAAAAAAAAAAGAAAAAAGTTTGGAGGCATGATTATTACTATGAGCAAACCTCCTAGTTATATATCCAATGTGGAGCTGTGAGCCACTTTCTAACGTTGCGTCCAGCTTAAGAAAACCGTGTGGAGGGCCTCATGTTATTCTGGCGTTTATTAAATGAGTAGCCGTCGATTATTATTTTTATTTTTTAAAATTACATGTGGTCTATATAATAACAATTAAAGCATTATATTCATCGTACGAGGGCGGGACCACTACATCCACGCAGATACGATTTGTATCCCTTGCTAAGTAGAGTCTTTAGGTCGATGATTGATGAAGTATTGTTTTGTTAACAACTTGGGTGCGGTTTATGTGATTAATTAATCTAAAAAAGATTTACAGACCCGTGGGAGAATTCTCGATGGAACTTATAAATATAATTGACTTTGTACGACTTTGAACTTATGATCCACCATCGATCATTTCTCATTGATAAATTTTGAGTGGTTTTGCAAGCTTGTATCGGAGCTCAGGTTTAACTTTTACGGAGCACGCCTATGATTAGTGGGTGCAATCTTCTGTCACAAAAAAAGGGGGGTCGCAATTATGACTAAAACCTTTTTAAAAAAAACTTGATTATGACTAAAATCTTGATTCCTATTATATGTTATGATTTATCTTGTATGTGGAGAGGATAATGGATTATTGGATCCCGCTGAAATTAAAAATAATAAATAAATAAATAAATTATTTTTATGAAAAATGGAGTAAAAGACATTGTTTTGGGTCCGTGTAAATAATTTCCATGACATTTTTCAGATTCGGGTAAAAATCCACCTCAAACCTTTAGTTATGAATTTTAGGACAGAATGCTAGTTATAATGCCGGGTATCCAACTACAAATAATGTGTAGGTCAATTTTTATTTTATTTTTCACAAATTTGGTGGAAGACGAAGTGCTAGTAACCATAAAAAAAGTTTCATAATTTTTTTATTATTTCTAAATACTATGTTTAATTGGACCCTGAAATAATCTATCACTACTCCTCTCGGATAATTTCCATATCAATTTTACAAAAAATAAAATAAAAAAATCAACGATTAAAATCTTTTATATGCATGATAGTAGCTTGTAATTAAACTGTTACTGTCTTTTCTCAAATTATTTTATAACAATAATTGAATCTCATATTTCATTCCACTTAATATAGATTGTGTCTTTGTGTGGATCAGAGCGTTGAGACAATTGAGACTTAAACCCCTAAACTTAGTTATTGTATATTTCACAATAACTATTTTCTGTTATTATTATTTTTATGATTATGTATTAGAGTTTTTTTAATTAAATATACTCACTAATAGACTATATGAGAGTAAATATGAGAATTAGTGAAAAAGAAAATACGTAATATGTTAATTGAATATTTTATCACTTATGAATGTATAGTAAACAACAAAAAAATAATACAATAATTTCATTTAATAGCGTTGATATTATATACTCCTTCCTTCCCAAATAATAGTCATTTTTTTGTACATCCACAAAAATTAGTCCCTTTTTATATACACTCAACCATTTTCCTTATTATGATCCATCATTTTGTCTACTTATAATATATCTATTAATCAATAATAACATATCAATAAAGTGAGACTCTTTACCCACTCACCATAAACTCAACGAATTCGTCACGCACTTAATGCTATTAGTTTAGTATATAAACTCAACAAATAGATCAATTAAATTTTCTTGTATTGGATTTGTAAAAGTTGCAAACTCTTATCAGAAATTCTAAAATTGCAAGCCAATCACATGCATTGCATGAGCTTGTCTTTTTAGTTTTTAAATAACATCATATTCCGCAAATCACACTTAAATTAAAAAATATTAAATTACACAGCATGTGCATTACACATGCATTTAATGTTATTTTTTCGAGTTCCTTAATCATTTAATCCGGCACTGCTGTATTATATATAAATATATATATTAATGAGGCATATATTTAAAATAATATTAATAATGCATATAACTCTTATAATTAATCAGGTAGCTGTATGCCGTGAAGAACCAAAATTCCCTAATTTTCCCCTTTCCCTCACCTTTAATTTACTCTTTATCTTTTCTGAACCTTTTCTCCATTTTTCGTGGATACACAATCCCAAGCAAAGAATGAGACACGTGGCATTTCTTGTATTCCTTATAAAGTAGGCCCCAATTGTTGATATGTATTTCCAATTTAAAAGTGTTAAAAACTAAAAATTAGCTGAAAACGGCGGAGAAAGCGACCGGCCAACTTGCAGAGGGGTTGGGTTGGCCCATATATTTCCAGACAAATACAACTACACAAACAATATAAGATTATGAAATATTCCTCCACTACAAAATAGTTTACTTATGTGTAACGTTTGGGATAATAATAATAATAATAATTATTATTATTATTACTATAATTATTATTATTATTATTTGGCCCCATCTTTTTCTTCGACTAATAATCTTTAACCAAAATGATTAAATTGGGTAAAAAAAGGCAATCATTGATTGATTGGTTTTATCGTATCTTGAGGAGCATTTAATCTATGGGTCAGTTGTTAAGTTGGTGCAACAAACCTCACGAACATCTCAGTTTTTATCAAGTGACAACAAGACATTATCACTTTGGCTTATGTCTATTTATTACAAACAACCAAACATGTCATCAGAAGCTGTCTTCTTCTAAGTTATCAAGTTTACTATTGGAGATTGTAATCTTGTAATTTGTTTTGGTACTCTAGCTATTAAATTCCAATTTATTTTACATTAATTTGGTAAAGCTCATGCTTTCAATATATAAGATAGATATAAGACTGTTTAAACTTATGATAAATCGAATTTTAATATATTATTAGAATAGACCCAAATCGATGAAAATGTGTTTGATCATGTGTAGTAACCAGGAATATTCACACTTCAGATATTTTTGAATTTATTCTATAAAATAAAATAATAATTAAAAAAAACAAAAACAATCATATATACTTCAAAGGATTAATCTCGGAGTTTTTGATAACATACGTGATATTTATCAAATTAGATGGAGAGCATGATAATGGTTGAAGAACTTGCCAATTAATGTTATATATATAATCAATATCGATGTCTACTCCTTTTACCTGTATCACAAATCAGGAGGGAGGTTGTCCCTTTCCAGAATTTATTAATTTGGTGAACTTTGATACTTAGTTTTGATTTATTTGTCCTAAATTCATATTGTGATCATATGCAGTCATAATACTTTCGAAAACTTGTAACATGAATGCAACAAAGAAAAAAAATAGAGGATCGAAAATTTCAAATGGTTAATTTGTATATGAGCCTGTTTGTTGGACTAAATTCTACCTTGAAAATATAATCTGATTCTAAACTTTTAAATTCGTGGTTAGTTGATTGTCTATCTAACCAGAAAATTAATAAGATTCCTAAAAATAAGAAAAATATATAGTGTAATTTTTCAGATTTCTTATTTTCTAATTTTTCTTAGGTATTTTTTTTTCCTGATTTTAGGATTCTTACTTATTTATATATGTAATATTATTTTTATTATTTTATTAAAATACAAACTATAATAGTAATAATTGTTATAATAACTTATTAAGCAAATCTTAATATAACTTTTAGAATTATGGATCATATTTTATGTTGTATTATTATTATTATTATCTCGATTAATAATGCAATTTAAGGAAATATTACCTTAATTATTAGAAGAATTTTTTATGAATATTTACTATAATTTAATTAATACATCTACTAGTTAATTAAATTTAACTAATCAATATAAGTTCATAATTCTAATAGTTTCCTTTCATATTTCTAAACTATGATAAGTAGTGTACCAGAAATCATATTCCCAAATAATATTACTTTTCCGCCAAACAAACGAGCCCATATAGTTTTTTATGCGTTAATAAGAAATCGTGTGCAGTCTCTTCGTTTTGTGAATTCACTATATATATATATATATATATATATCTATCGCATATTAGATTGAGATTAATACTACAAAACAAGAATTATTTAAAAAAAACACTTTATAGTGCAAATCTAAAAAAAGAGTTTTTTAAATTTTTTTAATGAAATGTTACTTTCAAAATAAACTGTCGTATATTATTTTTATTATTTCAAATAAGATGTATATTTAAATGTTATATTCTCTATTAAAAAACGCTTATCATTCGTATAAAAATGAGAGATGTGATTCGATTCTCGTTCTTCTCTACCAATTAAAAAATAAAATAAAATAAAAGAGTCATTAGTATTACATATATATGTGACATAAACTTCTATTTATTCACCCAAAAAAGGCAATTGGCTTGCCAAGATAGGTTAGGATAAAGCGTTTCAAAAAACAAAGCAATCAATATGATGAGCTCACAATTTTCCAATTTCCAAATTATTTTGTCACACTCAGAAATTGTGCAAGCGATCGTTTCATCGTTTGTCTCGTCATGTAAGTAACACATATTTATAGATTTTCGAACTCGAATAGGTACATAACATCAATATTATGGCAACTCATGCAGCTGTGAGTGCGTGACAACTGTCATTGAGCAAGTAAACTAATATTATTTTCTTAATTAATTAAACAAATTACGTGACAAAAACATTGCAACTCTCTTAATTAATTAAAACTTTTCGTGACACATTTATTATACACAAATAACTATAGTGGCCGCTATCTAGCAGCTTGATCAATTTCTGGTCAAAAGGGATTTAATTATTTTAATTTATTTTGTATGGTTAATTATATATTTTGGACCATAAACCTCAAATAACAAGTTGGGTGAACTGATAATATTGAGCCACGTGGACAGCTTGTTTCATAATACATATGATGTTTTTGTTTAAGGAAAGTCAGCTTTGATAGAAATTCTAATTGAGTTATCAGTGCAGATATCAGTCAGACCAGTAATCAATTTGAAATAAATATATATAAATATTTGATTTAGATGGCCTAACCCATCGGTGCTTCAATAAAAGGGGCCTATTTAGTCCTTCGATATGATTATTAGGTGGGAATTTTTTTTTTCTTTTTCCAACTACTATTAATTGTTGTTTTAATAAATTGCTTTTCCCTTTCTTGACTTTTTGTGCTTTGCGCAAGAGTGACTAGCATTATACATAACTTTAATGACCTAATGTTGAAAATAAATCAATAATTTTAAAGAATAGGACCTTCAAGTGGGGCAAAATATTTAATGAGATGTTTATTTAGTAATTAGACTAAATGATGTATCCGTGAAAATGTTATTTTATTTTAATTGTTTTCTTTTATACCCACCATCTATAATTAATCACTCATTGTAAAAAAATTGAAGGTAATATTTATTTCAAAATATTTTTACTTTAAATCTTGATTTATCATGAGGAATGTTGAAACACTAATGAATTTATATAGTGTTTCAGTTTAAAATTACTATGTTGTTATCACCTTCGTCTATATTATGCAACCTGCAATAATCCTAATATGAGCTTTATGATTTCAAAATGATGTTTCACCTTTATATATATATGGTAATAGTGCAAACCAGCGCTTTTAGATAGTTAAAAATAATAATTGGCTACCAATTTTATTTTCATAATATATAATAAAATTTGAGGCAAAAAGTAGAGGTGGGGAAAAATACCGAAATACCGGACTTATCGTACCGAAAAAATATCGAAAATACCGAAATTTCGGTATACCGTAAATTTTGGTAAGGTATGATACCGTACCGGAAGGTTACGGTACGGTAACGGTATGAATTTCAGTATACCGCGGTATATCGCAGTATACAGAAAATTCGGTATATACCATATTTTACGGTATATACCGAAAAGTACGATATATACCGATAAAACGGTATATACCGTATTCTCTTACCATACCGTATATATTTATTAAATATATTTATAGTATTGATAAATATTTATAATATAAATATTATCTATTATATTATATAATTTCGGTATGAAACGGGATTTTGGTATGACGGTATGTCGTACCGAAATTCGGTATGCCGTAATTCGTGGTATACCGGATTTCGGTACGGTATACCGAAAATACGGTACGGTAAGGGTATTGAAATTTCTGCATACCGAAATTTTGGTATAGCGGAATTCGGTATACCGAAAAATTCGATAAGGTAACGGTATGGTATTTACTCATACCGGCATTTATGGTACGGTATACGGTATGACAGTTTCGGTACGGTATACCGTACCGACCCACCCCTAATCACAATTTTCTTTCATTAGATATTACTTTATTTATTTAATAAAATAATTAATTCTAAAATTTTATTTAAGACTAACTAGAAATCCTTTAATTTATATATCTTGGGCTAATGTACAATATCAATCCACTTATTAATGGGTTTCTTTTTCTTTCACAATTGAATTATTTAGGCCCAAATAATAATTATGATAGCCCAATTATTGTTTCAAACCCATTTCATAATTTTTTATTAGCCCACTTTAATTATTTTGAAGTCTATTATTAATTTTGAGCTTATTTATTTCTTGTTCTTATTTCCAATTCAACATTCACTCTTAAGCTATAATTTTCAATTTTTCCTCAATTTTCGATACAATTTAACAATTCTACAATTCAACAATTTCACAATTCTTTTTCCATATCCAATTCCCAACTTTCGGTTTCCAATTCAATTTTAATTCCAATTGTAATGCAAATATCATTAATCCAAAAATTAATCAAGAATTCTCAATCTAATTCTCAAAGCTCTCGGTTCCTTCCAAACAACATCCAATCTTTCAATTTTAGGTTCTCAAATTTTCGGTACACTCAACAATCCACAATTTTATAATTCTTATTCAATATCCAAATTTTCACTATACTAATATTCAAGTTTCAACATTTTTACATTTTAAATATCAAACACTATCCAAAATTCTAAATTTCCAAATTTCCATAATTTAAATTCAACATTCAGATAACAAGAACAAAACAGAAATTAAATATATTAATATTGTGTTCATGTGTGACGAGAATGGAATGCAGGGCGGCGAAATCGAAGTGGGGAGGACGAAGCAGAAGCCGGTGGTGTCGGCTATTGAAGGACGGCGGCAAAAAAATGGCTAGACGGCTGGACAGAGACGGTGACTGTCGGGCGGCGCGGCGGTACAGAGGCAGTGGCAGCGTGGTTTTGGTGCAGTGACAGCGGCGGCTGTTTTCCGGGAAGAAACAGAGGAGACAGAGAGAGAGACGGGCTGCGTGCAGGGGCGGATCCAGAGATTGTTAATGGGGTGGGCTAAAAAGTAAATTTTTCGACGCATTAAAATTCAACATATATA
>JAYDZE010577456.1:0-11402 GCA_034509125.1 Monilaria moniliformis
AAAAGTAGCACTGTAGACATTACAGAGACGGGCTTAGTCCGGGCCGAGATTGTTTAGTGCGGGCCTGCTTTTTTCTAGTCTTGTCTACCAAACACAGAGATTACACTGTTGGATTGGTTAAATTTAATCTTGGCCTTCTTATACCTCCTACCAAACATGCCCGTATTGTCACGTCAATTTTCGATGATCCACTGAACTTTCATGTACAGAAATTTCCGTAATTTGGATGTTAAATGGTCAACATTGATAGTTAAGGATAAGAAAGAAAAGATGGACATAATTTGAGATATAATTGACTATTGTGCATATTTATTATATATTATATTTTTATATTTAGGTTGCCCAACACAATGCCTCTTAGTTTGTGATTTTTTTTAGGGTTTTAGGGTCTCAATAAAATCAATTTAGCACAAAAGGAAAAGGATGTCCCTTTCTAAATATGAGACCAACCTTACATCACCAACACTCGTGCCAGTACTTTTAAACTAAAAAGAATTATTACAATACATTGTGGTAAATATAGGTGTAGTAAAAGCCATCACAGACTTTTTTCAGGCACGGGCATCATTTCAACTTCAAGAATTATAGTAATAGCAATGTACTCGAAAAATAAGAAATTTTTTAAGTATGGATGAAGAAGCCTACATTATGTATGGCTAATTCCTTGAGCCATCGTCATGTTTGTTCTAAAAGAAAGAAAACTAGTAAAGCGTACAAGAAAGGGATTCTCTTGGAGAAGAAATTATGCATGTAACTTTTGCAGTGCAATTGCAATAACTGATTACTTAATAAAACAAGGCTAAAATGCCACTTTCTCACATAAAGAGAGGTTATTTTGTGCCACTAATCTATATAAGCTGAGCAAACAAGCTGAAACAGCAACACATAATGAATAACCAATCAGCACCTTTTTTATTTGCCTTTCTTCTTCTTCTTCTTGTCCGCATCTCAGCTTTGTCTACTCAGCGACAGGTTAATTTTACTTCTGAAATTTGTCAGCTCTTGCAACTTTCATATATATAGATTGTTGATTTCTTCTATGTTATTTAATCCAGGTATACGTAGTGTACCTGGGAGGGCATAGTGGGGATAAGACATTCCAGGAAATCGAAAACATACACCATTCGTATCTACATTCTGTCAAGTGTTCGAAAGAGGAAGCTGCAGCCTCCATTATTTACAGCTATAAGAACGCCATTAATGGCTTTTCCGCCTTGCTCACACCTCAACAGGCTGATGCAGTATCAGGTGTAACATGCAGGCCTTTAATATCAAGAAAAAACACAGTGATTACATGTTGTTTCATGCAGGAAACAATATATATGAGTGTACATGCATGGATATATACACTGCGCAGGTTGAATTAATTGATTGTGTTGGGCAGAGATGGATGGAGTGATTTCAGTGTTCCGCAGCGAGCCGGCGAGGCTTCACACGACCGGATCATGGGATTTCATTAGCTTGCTTGAAGCCAATTGGGATGCTTCAAAGGCTAACGGAGAAGAGCTATTGAAGAAAGCTGGGTATGGCCAGAATGTCACCGTAGGCCTAGTTGACAGCGGTATTCATTACAATCCCATCCTTCATTTCTTTCTTGATTTGTATATCATCAAGCTAACCTAATTTGGAAACCTCAATTTTCTAGGAATATGGCCAGAGTCCGAGAGTTTCAGTGACGCAGATATGGGACCTGTTCCAGCATATTGGAAAGGAACTTGCCTAAGTGGTGATCAATTTAATTATTCTAACTGTAATCGGTAATAAATAAAAACAAAAAAAATAATAGTATATAATTAATATGAATTTTATTTCAACAGAAGGGATTTAAAATTTAATCTGGTAATATATATACCAGGAAAATAGTAGGTGCTCGCTACTATCTAAAGGGGTATGAGGCTCATTACGGACCGCTCGACCCAAGGCTGGACTTCAAATCGCCGAGGGACATCAACGGCCACGGAACCCACACGGCATCGACCGTCGGTGGCCGGAGGGTTCCCAACGTCGCCGCAATCGGCGGCAGAGGCAGCGGCACGGCGAGCGGGGGCGCCCCTCTGGTGCACCTGGCCATCTACAAAGTGTGCTGGCCGATTCCGGCGGAAGGGATTGCATGCTTCGACGACGACTTGCTCGCCGCCATGGATGACGCCATCGCCGATGGCGTTCAAGTGATCAGCATTTCCATTGGGAGGATAACTAGCGTTCCCTATGAGAGAGATTCCATTTCCATTGGAGCGTTGCATGCTGTGAAACAGAATATTGTGGTAGCCTGCAGTGCTGGGAATTATGGTCCGACTCCGTCCACCGTGTCCAACGTTGCCCCGTGGATCATCACCGTCGCTGCGAGTAGCATCGACCGCGTGTTTTCGTCGCCTGTCAAGCTTGGAAACGGTGTCGTTTTGGAGGTTCGTACGTAATGTGTTCAATGGGAATATTAATTGAAGTTTTGTATGTGCTCTTTTGGAAATCGCTAATCTGGAATAAGAAACTAATGATGGGGTTTTAAATTTTGATTGATGAAACCAGGGACAGTCAATCACTCCATTTGATGAGGCAGGGACGTATCCTCTCGTTTATGCAGCAGATGTGGAAATTCCAGGCTCCACAACAAATCAAACCATTGGGTTCGGATCAATATATATATGATACATTTTTCTCTTCATTTTTATATTTTGACATATTGTTTTCACTAGGTTATGCATGAACGGTACACTTTCACTGGATCTTGTGAAAGGAAAAGCCGTATTCTGCTGGACAGGAGACGCTTTCCAAACACTAGAAGTGGCCCGAGCAGGCGGCGTCGCGGCAGTGCTTGGAAACTCATACGAAGGAATGGGAGTAGTAGGCCGGCCTTATATGATTCCAGCAACAATTATTCTATCTAACGAAATACCGACGATTTATAACTACACCGGATCTGATAAAGCGGTAACAGTAGCATTAACGCCCGTCAAGACTTTATCCGGCACCAAGCCAGCTCCATTCATGGCTGCCTTCACCTCCAGAGGCCCCAACCGCATCGAACCCAATATTCTCAAGGTGTTTTAAACACATAAACACACAAGTATACATATACTTCCTTCAATTAAATTTCATGTATTTGTTCATTTGCAGCCAGATGTTACTGCTCCAGGACTCAATATACTAGCAGCATGGAGCGAGGCATCTTCTCCGTTGAACGTGCCGGCCGACAAAAGAGTCGTTAAGTACCAATTCGATTCTGGGACATCTATGTCGTGTCCGCATGTTTCCGCCGCCGCCGCACTTCTCAGAGCGGTACACCCTGACTGGAGCAGCGCCGCCATAAGATCTGCCCTCATCACAACTAGTATGTGTGTGTATCTATATTAATTTCCCAACAATCTAAATCATTTTTGAACGTATATTCTAGTTAAATATATATATGTTGCAGCAAAGCCGAGCAACAACCAAGGCAAAAGCATAACAGACGCGCAAGGAAATCCTTCAAACCCATTCGAATCGGGAGCAGGACATATCCAGCCGTCCATGGCTGCTGATCCGGGGCTCGTTTATGATGCTTCTTACGGAGACTATCTACTCTTCCTCTGTGGAAGCAGTGACCATCAACTCGACCCGTCTTTCCATTGCCCCGACGACATACCTCCGGCGAGTCATTTCAACTATCCGTCCCTAGCGATTGCCGAGTTGGAGGGGTGGTTGACGGTGGGGAGAATCGTTACCAACGTAGGGTCCGCGAGATCGTCGTATACTGTGACGATCAATCAGCCGGCGGGCTATACGGTTGAGATCGCGCCAACGGCGTTGAGTTTCAATGCGGTAGGGGAAAAGCAGATGTTCAATATTACGGTTAAAGCTGGTAGTGGTGCTGTCAAGAATGTGTATGCTTTCGGTTCCTTTGTTTGGAGTGATGGGACTCATCAAGTAACCAGTCCTATTGCAGTCTCCAAGTCATATTAATCTTATTTAGTTTCCAATTTATCTGAAATGGCATATGAATTGTATCAAATATCTATCAGGTATTTTTTTACTATGAATTTAATGAAGCGGGGGCAAATGAAATGCTCCGGACATTAACCTGTGACTATAAATCGAGAAATCGTATGTGTAGGAAACTAAACTTGTATCGTTGGGTTGTGTGATTACTTTTTCATTTACATTATTTGAACTTCACTACGCAGCCGCAAACGCGCGCAGCGGGCTCGGCGGCTGCGAGGCGGAGGGGGTCGGGGCAGCGGAGGTCGCGACGTTAGCCGCAACAGCAGCGATCGGCGCGGCGTCGCCGCAGCAATTTCCATTTCTTTTTCCTTTTTTTATTTTCCTTTCCTTTTTGCTTTTTCTTTTTCATTTTCTTTCCATTATCCGTTTTCTTTTCCTTTTCCTTTTTAGGTTTTGAGCTTTTTGCTTTGATTTTTTCTATAATTTTCAATTACAATTTAGGTTTGGGGCTTTTATGCTGAATGTGTTTGCAACTTTTTTATTTTAATTATTTAATTAAAATAAATATATGAAATTGAAGATTAATAAAATATAATGACGAATTGAAAAATTAAATTGTGAGACTATGAATAGTAAAGTTGTGGCTGAAATTTTGTTGCAACCCGATCTAAAGATCTTGCCATAAACTATAATTAGTTCTATTATGATTCACTATAAAAGACTTCTTCTTTTTTAACCTGGTTTGGTTTATCACAATAGGGACAATCAATTACTCCATTACATAGAGCAACATATCCTCTTATTTATGCAGCAGCTGCAGAAATCCCGGGAACTACTACCAGGCTCACAACTGGGTTTGAAGATTGAAGTCCATCTTCTTGGCAAAATGAAATTGTCTGTCTTTGTTTACTGATCTTCTCCTTTATTTGGACAAATAAAAATTCAGTCTATGCCTTGACGGTACGCTTTCATGAGAGGTAGTGAGAGGAAAAGTGGTTTTCTGCTGGAAGTGCAAAGAGCGGGTGGTATAGCAACTGTGCTGGGCAACATCCTTGATGGAATAGGAGTAGTGGGCAGCCGTTGTCCTATCTGATCAGAACGAGAAACTTAGCATCTTCAATTACAGCGTCACTGATGCAGCACCTACTGCAACTCTCGTTGCTGCCAGGACTTTATTAATTGGACCCTAAACCAGAACCATTCATGGCTGCTTTCACCTCGAGATGCCTCAACATTCTTAAGGTCTTGCAACTGTCTCCCTATCCAAACTAGTATTGTTGATGGCCTAGAAATAAAAAATAGTATTAGAAAACTTTACACTAGCATTGTGAGGTCAATTTTCACGTGACAAAGTTGAAGCACCCCAGAACTTTTTTTAACAAAAGATCTTGGATTCAATCTCGTATGTGGCAGTGGCAGTGTAGTCTATTTCTCACTTTGTGTGGTAATGTAATGGTACATGCGGTGTAGTATATATCCCACATTTTATGATGGTGTAGTATTTTAATTAATAATATATATATATATATATATTATAATTTTCTAAAGAAAAAAAAAAGAAGGAAAAGCATTGCTAAGTCAATTTTGTCCTATTGAACGTGCTTAATGTCAAACAGAGTTGATCTCTTAAGTTTCTCATAAGAAGATATATTTGAGTCACTTTAATATATAAAACAGTGTAATAGGTAGTGATTCTTGTTTGTTTATTTGATGTATTTGCTGAATATACGAGTAGCGTGGAGCGAGTTGTCGTCATCTCTACAGGTGGCAGGCGACAACAGAAGAGTTAAGTTCCAAATTGATTCTGGAACGTCTCCCACTCCAGATAAATCAGATTCTTGACATAATTCGCCAACAAAATGACGAGTTGACTCATCGTTCCATTTAAAATCTCATCATTTCGTTGCCTGATTATGTTAAACGAGGCATATGTCAAAAAAAATTAAGTTGCGGACATTTTCAATCCATTTGTTGCAGAAAGCAAATAAACAACTTAGGCAACCCAACTACAGATGCAATGGGAAATACTGCAACTCCATTCGAATTTGGGGCGGGGCATATCCAACCATCAAAGGCAGTTGATCCAGGAATGACGCTACTTACGATGATTATCTTGTCTTTCTCTGCAGCAGTAGCGGTAATCTAATGGACCCATCATTCACCTGCCCCATAAATATACCTTCACAGAGCAGATTGAACTACCCATCATTAGCAATTGTCAATCTACAAGGGTCTTTCACTGTCGAAAGAACTCTTACAAAGTAGGCGCCGGGAACTCGTCGTATATGGTTACAATTGATCCGCCGCCGGGTTATCTTGTCCGAATCTCACCGGCGAGTTGAGGTTGAAAGTAGTGAAAATGTGTATGCTTTTGGTTGGTATAAATGGAGTGATGGAATTCATCAAGTCAAAAGCCCGATTTCAGTATGGACGCTGGTGTTATGAATGGAAATGGCATGGCACTTTTCTTTAAAGCTTGAATTTATACTTTATTCTATCAAAAAAAAAATTATTACTTTTATTGCATGTAAATTACATTTTAAAATAAGAAAAACTACATGCTATTTGTTTATCTTGGCTGGGCTACAATTTTACATATCTATTGGGCTTTCAGCAGCCCTCTGTTTATTAATCTAAGCGGCCCCGTTACCATTTTTTAAGATTTCAAAGATTTTCAAACAGATTAATTTTATTATAATAAGTATGTTGTTTAATATTCTCTGCCCACTAAAAATAATCTTATTTTTTCATTTTGGTCAGTCCACTAAAATTAGTCTCATTCCATTTTTAGAAACTTTTTCACAACACAACACCAATCATTTTTTCTCTTTTGCTATTTTTAATGACCGGAGGAGAAAGTAATTTAGTTTGTCTTTCCAATCCTAATTCAAATCCTATGTAACCACTAATATAATAATACAAGTTCTTCCAAAATTATACGCGTACCTTTTGATTAAAATGAGAACTGTTCTATCATTATGTCTAATTATTGTTTTAAAATTTGGCTGAGGATGAATCGAAGTCTCTCTTTTTATGTATTTTTTTAGTTGGATGAGATTGAAGTCTTAATCAATTATAGCGTTTCGTTTTGAACTTTTTTCGGTGTGAAAAACATTTCCTGCCACTTTAAATATCTTTCATGGTAGTCGTTTTCTTTGAAAAAAAAAGAAAGAGAAAAGGCATTTTCAATCATAAATAATATACTTTCTGTTTTGTTGTACTTGCATATATATTATCAATGGTCCTCTAAATTATTTGTCTTATAAAGACTATCGTTTTCCACTGAAAATTTGATTTTCATTTTAACTATTGATAAACAAACTAAATATTTTAAATTAAAATTAAAGAACATAGAAAATGGAAAAGACGAAAATCGACCAATTAGGGAGAAAATTACTCATAACAAATAAAGAACGAAAAAAACATGTCTAAGTTATATTTTCTATTTTTTTAAACTTATTTTCTATTTTAAATATAGTTTTCCTCGAATATTTTTACTTTTTAGGAAAATGAAGCCTAATATTTGGAAAGAAATTATTTTTCCTGTATTAGTTGCGGGACCTCTAAAGTCTTGCCTCTTATCTTTTAGTGGATAAATGAATAAGATGTTTGTCATGTTCACGTAACCTAGCAAGTAGCAATAGCTATTTCAATTAAGTAAATACTTTGATACTTTCTTGATAAATATTTCTTTCATTAATTTCTTTCAAGATGCAAAGCAAAAAAAAGAAAAGAAACTAACATGTTCACATTTTTATTTCAAGGTCGGATTTCCAACACCCAAAGTCTCACAAGGCATGCCAATGTCTGGTGTGAAAATATATACTTCAATATACAATACTTCCTCCATTCGGCAATAGATGTCTCATTTGGGAACGGCACGGATTTTAAGAAATGTAAAGTAATGTGGATGGAAAAAGTTAGTGAAATATGAGTTTCATTTTTATATATTAATTTTATAATTAAATATGAGTGGAATAAGTTAGTAGATTATATGACCCACTTACAAAAAATAGTAAAAAATTAAATGAGACATGTAATGACGGACGTCTCAAAATGGCAAAATATGAAACTTTTAATGGCGAACGGTGAGAGTATGATGTTTTCCAACTCGATCGATTCGTGACGAAAGCTTGGCAAGCGAGATTTCAAACGGCGAAAATATAATCAAGCTGCAATGTAATTATTAATTAGTTATAATGTGAGGGGCCATGCCAATTGCCAAGGATGGTCATCTCATGGCAAGAGTACAAAGTAACATCCCATCGATGGATTGACTTGAAAGTAGTGTTTGTGTTGATTAAGCAGACAGAGTTGAAAGAGATGAGAGCAATGTTGAGAAGGCAGATTTATTTAATATTAAGGTGAATTATATCATGCAGATAATGGCTAAATTACAAACGCCATGAAGTGACTTGTTATGCGCAGTCGTTTTCCCCTAAAAGCAAAAAATGTACGTCAGCTCACATCCACCCGCAATTCCCACCTTCTTCAATTGGAACTCCTTCATTGCCCACTCGCCAGTCGCCACACAACATACATACATTCTTAATTTAGGTTTTCATATGTTCATTCTTATCATTTCAATGTTTCAAATTATTTTTCTTTCAATTTTATATACTAGCATAGTATCATTTAATTTCTTGGTAGTTTAAATTAAATTACTTTTTTTCCTTGCAAACCGTATTTGAGTTTTTATTTTATTTTATTTTGAAGCAATATGTACGTTAAAAATTATTTAAATGCTAAAATCTCACGATTTTTAGATATTCACAAAAGAAAAGTACATGGTTGCAAGTCAAATGGTCTTACTCGCTAAGTTGGGGATTTTAAGCCGTTATTAATAGAGTTTAATTTAGTATCATCTTAAGTAAATATATATGGTCCTTTGTGTTAAATTAATATAGTACTTGAGCATTAATTTAACTTCCCAATTCATCATTCGAAAAACTGCATTCAATATTTGGTTTCTATATTCAGTGGCGAAGCCACATAGGGGAAAGTTTCGTGATTCTTGCTGCTTTGAGGTTTAACTTCGAGATTTTTGCTGTATTTTTCAAAAACATGAATCAGCTATTTTGAAATTTAATTTTGAGATTTTTGTTGTAGCATTTGGGGAAAATTCTGAAAAAAAGTGATTTCTGCATAATATCAGTAGAGTTCTTGTAGTTTTTATTTAATAGTTTTTTGGCTCGATTTCTGGAGTTGGTCTTTTAAAATTCTTCTTGAACTCCTAACGCCAAATTCCTGGCTCCGCCACCAGCTATATTACAATAAAATTGAAATCGAACACTGAACTTCCAGCAGTGGAATTTTACTTAAAAATTGCGTCCAAAAATTTCCATTTGTTTCTAGTTTAATCAAGCACTTTGGAGTTTGAATCAACATATAATATCAACGTAAATCATTAATTCTGGAAAAAGAAAAAAAGAAGCAAAAGAGAAGGAACTAAACGTAAAACAATTTGTTTGTTTGCTGGGGGATTCCTTATAATACATTAAAAAAAATAAAATTTAAATTTCATGGATAATGCTCATTGATTCAGTAGTAAATGGAGGAGAGTGGAAACTTGTGCTCACTTATAAATCGCGGGAAGAATTTTTAGTAGACGGAAGTACACTATATAGGGACACGTGGCGTGGCAGCTGGAGGCATGGTTTAGATTCCTCCTCTCTTTCTCTCTCTTGTGATTGTCAAACTATATACGTGTCGACACATGATTGCCTGTCTTTGTCGTTTACTTGATTTAGGCGTGAGCCTAAATTATTTGGTGGACCTCCAGGCTACGCCGGAAGAGCCGCGGAGAGCGCCGATCCCTTTCAATCAACGGCTCCTACTACCCAAATTAAATCATTGCAGCTTTAAGCTTGGAGCCGCTGTACTTGGTTTACTTGCATTAAACTAACCTACAACTACAAGCCGTTTAGATTCTATATCTCATTACGGTTATACAAATGAGACGGTGGAGAAAAAAAAATATTCATTTTATATGCTTGTTAAGAGCTAAGGATTTTGAATATATTTGTTTGATAATAATTTTTAGGGGATTCTAGATGTTAATTATAGTTTTTGGTCTCCTAAAACTACGCAAGTTGGAGAAGAAGAAAGAAAGAAACACGTATTGATTTTTGAACTAATGACTCAAATCCAAACCTTAATTGATTTTCTTAAGAAAAGGAATATGCTTTTGTTCTATCTCTCTCTCTTTCTCTCTCTTAACCCAGCCCAGAAAAAAAAAAAGAAAAAAAAAAGATATTGTCTTGGTTGGTCGGCGACACATTTTTTTCTTTCTTTTATGGTGTTTTTTGTATTTAATTTGTAACGTGGCATTGGTTGTTGTGTTACGGTTATGGAAGAAATGTTACTGTCACTACATGAATTTTCAAATTAGATAACTTATATGTGTGTGTACTTTATTTAGTCATGAGTTATATAAAAACGTCTGGAACATGTTATTTAATAAGGTCCTCCAACATTGACACAAAATCGTATTTTTCGCACTTATCAACAGAACATGCATTTTTTATATAATATATATTAAAGTTCAAGATGAACTAATATATGCGTGTGATTATTTCTTATACATGTTGTGCCAGTTATAGTTAATCTAGAATATGTACAAAAATTGTGAAACTAGTGCAAAATGAGAAGAAGGAAATATGAATGTTAGTAGAGTTTGGTAAATTTCATGACACTTAATTAGTTAATTTCAACGGTATATCGTAGACGCAAACGGAACTAAAACACATAGCTTTCCGAGTGTTTGCAACGCAAGTGTAGCGGCCCCCAACCACACGTGTGCATCCACGAGATGTATACCCTATATTTAGTTGGTTAAATTTTTCTACAAACTTAATTGGTCATAAATTGATTGCAACACGTACTCTACGTCTCTACCTTCCTAACCTAATCATAATTAATCCACAAAGCCTAAATATTAGGGGTGAGCATTCGGTTTTCGGTTCGGTTTTTTGCCCAAACCGAACCGAACCGAAAAACCGAATTTTTAAAAAAATTAAAACCGAACCGAATCGAAACCGAAAAACCGAAAACCGAATTGTAAAAACCGAACCAAACCGAAAAACCGAAATTACATAAAAAAATTCGGAAAACCGAAAAAACCGAAAATTATATTTCTAAAACTTGCACAAAAAAATAAATAAATATCAATCAACCTATCCAAACAATTACAATTTTTATAAAATCTAAACACTATAGCGTCCATTAATATTAACCAACACAAATACCACATCATCCAATAACGATGAAAAAGAGTTTTATGATATCTACTAAATCAACAACAAATTATAACCAAGCAAATCCATAATAGAAATAGTCTCAAATTCAAAAATTCACACAACAACAATGTCCATAATATTTAAATCTTAAAATCATCCACTTCAATTCTCCAATAGCTTCCAAGTTCCAACAAATAATGGAGATTGATTAATTTGTTGAAGCTTGCAATAATGAAGTTGTCATAC
>JAYDZE010577467.1:0-11401 GCA_034509125.1 Monilaria moniliformis
GTTGAGTGGCAGCAGCTTCATTGGGGATATAGGCGTGAGACGCCAAATTGTGATGCGTTGAGGCGCTTTGAGGCTATAGCACAGTGAAGCATGGAGGCGGATGTGGCCACGGTGACATGATTGAAGGTTTATTATTTATCTATGAATTTGGCCCTTAACTGATTATGCTTTGTTTGCTGCTATGGCTGGATGCAATTTGCTATTCAACTTCGTTGTTGATTAATAGTTATTTCTGTTTCTATTGGTAATGTTATTTGCTGATGGGAGTCTTGAGATGTATGAGGCTGCACTTTGTTTGGGAGTGACCAACTTGATTAGGGGCTTTTGTTGTTAGGACTGGAACGAATCGATGCATTTTTTTGTATAGGAAACTACTTTTTGGTATATATTTACCATTAAAACGATAAGAGATGGTAACAGAGAATGCAATTTTTTGTCTTCTTGAGAATTAAATTTGATGGTTATGTCAAACTTGTATTGCTTGAGAAGATGTAGGTATAATAGACTTAATAGTCGGTTATTGTTTAACGTGTAATGCGTACTAGTCTACGAAGTACTCAACTGCGCTATCTTGAGTTTGTGTTTTGAATATATGTCTGTAAAAGATTATATACTTCTCAAAGTGGTAGTTTGTGTTGATCGTGCATGCTAGATTCAACGTCATTAATCCTTTTTCAGTTGGATTTGGGCTTAATCTGCTGTCCTTAAAATTGAATATCTTCAAACATTATGGAGATTAGACTATCGAATTGTCCTATATTCGCTTTAGCCAGAACTAGATGTTGGGGGTGAAATTGAGCCCTTATTTGATTGACACGTTTAATGAACTTGTGTAGTAAATGAGTAGCAGTTTCAATGGTTCTGTTGTATAAGGCTCAACTTAGCTGTTTCTGTGAGTCCAGTGAAGTTGTTGTATAAGTCGATTGGTTTTTGTTTTGTTTTTTAAGTTTTTTCTTTCTAAACATTCACCGGTATGGCGGTAACGAGTTTCTTTGTGATCTCTGCTAGACTGATTACTACTCATGAATGCAATATTCTTTGTGACAAATAATACCAACTTTTTGTGGTTTCGATGAAATTATGTGCAAGACTAGTTGATAGGATCGCTCATTTTCAATTTAAGCAACATGGCTAATACGCAAGGGGAAAAACAACAGGCAAATTGCTCTACGCAAGGAATTACTTTCTTCACCCCCGACCAACAGATTGATGCTCTCTTGGAGCTTGTGTCTGGCTTCAACATATGTGTGTGCTCCGTATGTATACTTCTATAGAGAGATTGGAGAGAGGAAGTTAGACGATTGAAAATGTTTGAATCCATGGAAGTTCTGCCCCCTCCTTTTGCTCGAAAATTGAAGTGTATTTGAATCATAGGAGCTAGTAATTGCCAATATGCTTATATTGGTGACATTATTGTTGCTTGGTCTATAGTGGCTATTTGGTTTACTGCTTAAGGTATCAGCACCATGGCTTTCAACCTGTTTTGGAAACCCAAAGACTCAACCGTATGGATATGTAAATTACAGGATTTGAAAAATTGTCCTCTGAAAATGGAAATATTTATTGAATTGATCATAGATTCTCAGATTTTACTATCTTAGAGTTGTTATTTCACATTCTTAATGTTTTTTTTTTGGGGTGCAGATTAACTAGAATCGGTTTAATTTGCGTGTATCGTGACTGACTAGTGGAACCAGACAATCAGAAGTTTGCAGTTGCAAACAGAGATTGAGATGAAGCCTCTCCTACATACGTGAATACCTGAGGAGGATGCTCCAATACCAAATATTTTTTCCACTTCGACATTTTAATCTTACTTTACTAAATGTCTATTTTGTTTTATCGTGTTGCTACCTGGTACAGTCCTGTTATTACATTCCTGCTTTCAGTCTTGTGTATTCATTTTACATATAAAGATGGTTTAGCAATCTGATTACTCTCTCTGCGTGCAGGTTTTGTGATTCTTGGTTGGGTTAAATTTTAAAAAGGGTTTTTATTAAATCATATTCTGGACTTTAACTTCATGATAATTTTTAGGTTGAACATAAAAATATTATAAATGTATTTTGTATTTATATTCGTTGTTCACGTAATAGTTTGAGTCACACATTTGCAGGGCAATTAAGAAATTTTTCTTGGATTTCAATATTAAAAAAAACATTTCAGGCTGCTTGTAAGTATATAATGTGGTTTTGATACCTATTTCTTAAATCAATTTTACTCAAGTTGATCAAGAATTTTTATTTGGGCTATTAAACCAATCTTAGAGATAAGTATATGTTATATTTATATTATTTTAAATCTAAACTAATCCATTATATATTTATAATATAATATCAACCCATTAAAAAAGATATGGCTAATCCACTATATATTTTAATGAATTGAACAATTGAACAATTTTTGGGCTTGTTTTATAAGACAATTCTTGAAATACTTAATTTTATGTATCATCAACTAATCTATCATCGAAAGATTCGCGTGGGGTGTGATGAAGTTCTAATCCACAAGTATCTGCATCACCATTGTACAAAAGTAGAGTATCGATAACATTTATGCACCAGAAGCTTTAACTGTGATTGAGTAACTATCGCCCTTTATTAAAAGAATGTATACTAGAAAAAACAAACTGTGGTGAGTAATGCATGTGGGGCTTGTTTAACTTCACTGATTTATAATATGGTGAATTAAATGTGGATGTAATGAAATCATTCAATATATTATAAAAGAGTAATTGCATTCAAACACATAAGCTTTCACTTAATTCTAATTTTGCACATAAACTAAAAAATTATTTTTAAATTCACAAACTTTCACTTATTTTATTTTTTCATTGTCAGTTGCTCCTAAATTAATGTTGATGTAGATGCTTAAAATATCTACACAACTTAAAAGGCTGATATACTAAAAAATATAATTGCATATCTTCATCATTTCAATGAGCCACATTGATTTGCAATTTCAGTAAGCCACAAATACAATTGCATAATTCAATGGAAACTGAGAACTGTATCAAAAATCAAAACAATAAAAATTAGTATAGATAAAAAAATTTAGTTCATATGCAAAATTTAAAATGAGATAAAAGTTTGTATTTAGACGCAATTATCTTTATTATATATATACTTTGATGCATTAAGAAGAAAAAGAAATAAATCATATCCACAACGTACAAAATTTGGATAATTTGTGATAACAACCCTTATCAATCCATCCACCAAAGGAGACGAGCAATATAGGCCAAGAAAGCAGAGTCGAAAAGTTCAGCTTAAACAAGAAGACATAGAACTCAAGGGAACACCAAAAATCTAGCTTATAAGAATTGCGATTTCCTTTGGAGCTCAATGTACACAGAAAGAGATACAGATCAATCTACGTTGTTGATATTTCTCTTCAATATTTCTATTCTGTCTCTATAATCTCTCCAATGTCAAAGTTGGGACAGACCTCACCTCTCTATTCTTTTGAAGTAATGACTAGCAACCCCAAGGCGCCTATCAGTATATACTGCACCAAGCCAAATAAGACACGAACTTGCCTTAGATGACGTAATGACAGAAAATCCAAATAAATAAACAATAAACAACATGAAAGAGGTCATTTGGATGTCAAGCAGCAGTCAAGGTTGTCTGGTTCTACAGGTTTGTATAAAAAGCTAACCTTGATAATCGGCTTCTCAGTCATGATTATCGTAACCCAACCTACATATGGCAAGAATCTGCAAAAAGCAGTATTGAAAGCGTTGATGGCTCTCATCAGATCTCAGAACAGATAATGTTGTTGGTAATCGGAACACAAGAACTCAAAGTAATTCAAAAACATCACAGCAAATATTGCAGTATAACACGCAGTTAACATCTAGTGTTGATTGATGATCACAAATTTAAAGTGCTAGTGTTCCATGGGGTTGGGCAGGGCAGGTTGGCTCAACTCACTTACGTTTATCCTTTACTTGGGTTCAGGATTTAGGATTTAGGGTTTAGGAAAAGCTATACACTTGAAATACTGAAAAAGACAGTTGTTCCTTTGTATGGAGAATGGTAACTGTGTAACTGATTAATCTACAATTTTCCAGTACATTTCAATGAGTTTATTCCCTCTTAAATTTGCTAAAAGTGTGAAAAAGTGTGGCTTCATTTCAATAGTCCACTCTATATTTTCAGGTGCACAGGAATATGCTATGTTACCCAAGTTTGGGGGTCACCCAATTCCTTTTTCAGGTTATCTGAGCAATTTCAATTCTAGTTCAGGGTAGAGGGTAACCCATTTTGACCCGAACCCAATATATGTTTGTATCTCTAAACACATATCTAAATAAACATTTCAGAAAAGTTCGATTGAAAATTGCACCCCCTATAATGAGACATCTAGTTTCAAAAAGCTCAATTTTCCCTTGTCACACCAATCCCACAATTGAAATTACCCATGTTCCCCAGAATCAAGGATGTTCACCCATTATATGGGGCATCATGATCAGTAATTTGAAAGAAAGAAAGTGTACAGCAAAGTTTCGACTAGTAATTTCAACTATTGTAAAGCTCAAGAGGAGTTCAACAGCCACCTAGTCAAAGGAATTAGCGAACCTAATTCATGAAAGTCAAATATGGCTCCAACACCCAGCGTAATAGAAGAAATTAAAGCTAAGGAGTCTCAGAATTGATTATGTAGTTCACATCAGATTTTGCCAACTATTTCTCGGATTCTCAATCCTTGGCTTCCAGAGAAGAACAAGGTAAATCAAGCTATCCCATAAAGTTACACATATATTATTTTTATTTTTTACATAAACGAGCCATGCAGAAACGTGTCACCAGTTATATAAATATTTGTGGAATTTAATATCAACTAGGAACTCACCCAACAGCTCTTCCCATAATATGGTGCCTATGCAACCAGAGCTGACCGTGAGCGTAGAGAAGTCTATCATCTCCGAAATTGTTATCTCCTGGCAAACAAACAGCAGACTAACATTAATTACAACGAAATTTTCTCGGGAAATATTGGACTGTGTCTATTGTGAGAAGATAAAGTCAGAAAATTATTTCTAATGCCCGCTTAATCCCAACCATAAACAACTTGCACATGCTTCAAAACTCAAACGTACTTCAAGACACTACAATTTCATGAATCTGAGTAATTTCATTTTCAGTTCATATATTCAATCTAGGTATAACCAAAAAGTAATATTTCAATTATGAAATGAGTCGTATGACAAATAATAATAATTCAAATAACATACCTTTCGTAAGGACATCAACTTCCCCAGTATCTTGACGTTCATGAACCTAAATAGTAACTAACTATTAACGAGAAAGCACAAGGAAAAAAGAGAGCACCTAAAGATGAAGCTTTGTTAATAAAGTAAGCACAACTGCACAATCATCATATGGGGTTTGGTTCCTATTGGCTAATGTACTACTTATACTACAGTTCTGTGTAGGATGATGTAAGATTTTTTTTATTCCCCAGCACAGTGACAGTAATATAAAATGTCATATCATAATTCATGCATGAATTGCATATGCATTTTCCAAGCTTAAGCACGAGGTTTGTTTCTGTTAGATCCTACTGAAGACAATAAAATGCTCCTATGTTGTTGGAGCTGATGTAAGCCAAAGTCTTGTTCACTTCCCTTTCAAACGTATTCATGGTAGAACGTGAAATCGACTTTCCATACTATCAATGCTCCCCCTGCACCTAAATTTTTGAGGTCCTCAGTTACCCAATGAGTTGACAATTTTCAATTGTTTCTGTTTTCTCTCTCGTTTCAATGACAACAGGAATGATACTCTTTTTTTACACTGAGCTAGTTCAACAGCTAATATGTAAGCAGGGTAGTTTAGAAGAAAAGTTAGAAACAAGTATTCACTGTCATACGACTCATACCTTAATAACTCGGTGGACAATAGGAATTTCACGCCCCTGTCAGAAAGTAAAATTAATGAGCTTGGGATAAAATAGCAGTTATTTAACCAATATGCAAAGCTTGTAACCATACACCAAATTTGAAGACGAGACATCTCCCTCATCTTAGAAGTAAAAGCATGTCTCAAAATTCATCAAAATATTAACTCATGAAATGAACTAGAATAGGACATGAAATGTACATCTTCAAATGTCTTTCTTCACTTAGTTTTTGTAGACGACCTCGATGATTATGTACTAAATTCCCCATGAACCAATACAAATGCAAAGAAGACTACAGTTTTGAATGATCACATATCCCAGAGGAGATGTAAGTTCTTTGGGGATTAGATTATATTTAACACTGGTAAGGGTAAAATATTAGCAACATGGACCAAAGACAAGCAGGAATGCAACAATACTAAACTAATATATGATACTGACACCACGTACATCAACATTAAAAACAACAATTTCTCCAGCACGAATGGGGTCCTTGCTCATATGCAAAAACAATATGTCACCCTGAAAAAAAGTAAATGAACAAGTTAAAATCAAGGCAAATGGAAAGTAAGAAGGTATATTAAAAAGCTCGTCATAATACAACATAGGTACCAGATTTGAGTAACTCTCTGTGAACCAGAAATGTAATGAGATATGATTCATATGAATAATTGAAAATTTACTTGATTTTATCAGACAAAAGCTCAAGTGTAATTCAATGTACTAGGATACATGAACCAAAGATAGGAAAGGTTACAGCACTATACAGGTGTATTCTAAAGTCTCAATATCTATCTTCTTTCATGTAAAGGTCCCTCCATCCCTTCCCAAACCTTGAAGCCCCTGGAGTTCGAGGACAAAAGTGTTTGGCAGCAGCCGCAGCACAGTGAAGTTGAATGTGGACCAAGATCAGCTTAAGTGATGCATTATATTTTAAACACCCTTTATTAGCCAACTATAATGCTTGTGCACATGACGTTAATCCCATGACACGAAGTGAAAAAATGGTGGATCCAATAATGTTGTTATTAACATCTCATGTAATCAAAGCACTCACCCTTTTAAAACCGGGCTCCATGCTTCCAGAAAGCACAACAACTACCGGTGATTCACTGCCAGTAACACACATTAACCCTTTCCATATAATAAGTGCTGATGTGACGATCATACCTGGAACATGTACAAACAAACAATTGAAATGCATGCTTATTCCCTATTAGAAGGAAAAACCAAATCGGACAAATTCCCCTTTAAAAAAAAATAACATAAAAATCAGGACACGAATAACAAAAGCCTAGCAACATGAATCAAACAATAATGTCATAACGTCCAGATTTGTACTCAATTACGAAATTATTAGTGATTTGTCAGGTCAACATAGAACCTATATTAAGAGGTCAAGCTCCAACACACATAAACAGATAGACATACATACATATAATTATACGGTTTTCAGAGCTAGTTTCCGATATGAACAGGAAGCACATAAGCTACATGCAACCAAGTAGAAGAATCAGAGAACAAAAGGGACAATAAAGAAGTGATCACTTCTACAAATCCAATTGCATAAAAATGCACACTTTCAATGAAGAAACCTCCATCTTAAGGTGTCAAAAATACATCTACAGTTGATACAGTGATTCCACTTTCATTTACTTTCTACCAGAAATATTCAATTTAATGAAGTGCACGGTGAAGAATTAACCAAATATCGCACAAATCTCAACGAGATATACTCCAAATCAATAAGGAAAGTTAACTAAAACGAGAGCACAGGCAGTCGTATATGAATTCACATATTCAAAACAAGTCAAACATAGAATCGAAAGCAAACAAATAATTAAAAAAGAGAAGGAGATTATTCAGGAAATCACGAAATAATTTTGTGCAATTATAAAAACTAAATAGAAATAAAGCAAGTTTATTGCTCAAACCGAGGCTGACGGCTTGAGTGAGAACTTGTCTGAAATTCAAGGATTTGATAGAATCGATCTGTTCTCCGATCCACCCCATTTTCGCCTCTCTCTCTCTTCTCTCTCTCTCTCTCTCGCGCGCGCTCTATACTAATACAACACAGTATTAAGTTCTGAGTCGAAACGCGCAATTTACTTTTATTAATTATCAATTGGAAAAAGGGTATAATCAATAGAGATTTTCACTTTGCGGTTATTTATAAATATAAATACCCCAAATATTATTCTTTTAATCAAGTAATAAATTATTCGTATAATATTGTGGGTATTAGTAAATAATAAAGGCCACTGCAAAATTTCCTTAATCTGGGATGCTTCCTTGGAAAATGAAAATAAATAAATTAGAGAAATTCTTAAAAAATCTACTCTCCCGATTTCAAAGTGAAAAGGTACTGTGACGATTGAATAAATAACAAAATAGTATGACGACTTGATTAGCGTGTATAATTTAATTTCACATAATATATTGATTTGATTAGTATTATATTTTTAATGAAATTTTAAATCAAGCATAATTATTATTGAATTCATACCTATTAGCCCATAACCCGAAATCCGATGGGCTGGCCCGATAGGTTGGCCCTAGGTGCAACTATTATATATTCTCTCGCCTCATTTGAAAACTGATTTGACACTTCAATGATAATTTTGTTAAAATTAATAACTACATAAAATAAAATAAAATAAACCCTTCAATTTATATTATATATATATATATATATAATAATAATAATAATAATAATAATATATAAGCGAATTGGAAAATTCAAGTTTACTATAACCAATATTATGAAACATGATTTGAAATTTAACGAAGCACATTTGTGTTTCATTTTAATTTTATAATTATTAAATTATATTTTTTATCATGTCAATATCTATAATAACATATTCTTAAGTTAAATCATTTAATAACAAAATATTTATCCAGCAACATTTTTATCAGATGTCATTTTTTTAGTTTTTACACTAGTAGTATTTAGTCGTGTTTGAGTTTAAGTATATATTCCAAAATTCTCCAAATTAAATATTTTACATTCATTAAGCATTGGAGAAATGATGCATCACGTTTTGGACAACTTGTTAGGATGGCGTGTGATAAGCACACATTTTGAACAAATATACCAAAAAATGCAAGCTCTTATTTTCTCACGTAATTGGTTGCATAGATATTTAGTATACAATTATAAATTATTAAACTATATTATATTTTTAATATTATAATTTTTTTATAGATAGTGAAAAGTTTGAAAACTATGAATTCGAAGTGAATTATGAAGTTGAAGCTTCAAATATTATCAGTGTAAAAAAATAATGTAATTCAAGTATTTAGAGTTTAGATTCGTTTATGAAACTCTTTGATTTCATTAGGCAAAAAATGATCGTTAATTTTATTTTATGTAATCTTTGACTTTTTTAGAATGTTTTGCACTTTGAATTTTATGTTTATCATATGATTTATATATTTTAATTTTTTTATACGTTTATATATTAAAAATATAGAATTCTTAAAAATAAAAAATACATAAATTATTTTTTGTTGTTTTCTTATAGCCCGGTTAGTCCGCTGGGCTAGCCCGAAACCCGAACATTTAGGCTTAGGGTTGGAAATTTCTAACCTAAGAAAATTCCAACCCGATTAACCCGTAATACGAGTAGGGCTGACCCGAAACTCGATGGACTGGCCCGATTGACATCCCTAATCTTAACGTAGCTCCCCATTTTTTAAAGTAATGGAGCACAAAACAATGTCATTTAAAGAATAAAAATAAAAATTATATAATAGCAACCGATGAGCTAAGTCAAGATTTTGGTGGCTGAAAAATGAACGCAATCACGGAGGATATTTTTTATATAAAGTCGATAGTTTGAATTATTTAATTAAATATTTCTTATAATTCGGAACATTTTTAATAAAATGGGTATAATTTAGAATTGTAATTGATATCTAGCAAAAAAATGTGGAACAAAGTATTGGCTGAACAAATACACTAAAAGAGAAATGATTTTAATGGTCCTATATATATATGGATACTCCTATCCGAATGGAAGGTGTACACCGTTGTACACCAAACTAAAGCCAATTTCAACAGCCTAAACTTCTGAGCATCAGATCTCATAAACACGAAGACAAACTCGCAACCTCGGGAATATGAGTTTGCCACTCCAAGAAGGAGATAGACGATGTTCCAAAAGAAGATAGCTCTTAGAGAAATACTTTTTGATGGCAAAGAAGTTGGAGAAAATGGATGCTCACTCAACAATAAGGTCACTTTAAAGCAGGCTCCCTTGAGTTGAGCTGCTGAGAAATAGATGACGAAGACCCTAAAGCCAGTCTTCTTGACAAGGATGAAAGCAAGCCTAGGTGGCAATAGACAGCGCTGCGTGGAATGAATGATAGATGAGATTGAAAGTGAATATATTAAAAACAAATGAGCATGGTAGAATTACTTTTGTAAAAATGTTCTTGCTTATAAGATTATGAAAAAATAAGTTCGAATTGATGAACTTATTTTTTGAAGAACTTATAAGTCATTGGAGCTTATTTTTATAACTTATAAGCTATTTACGAGCTTATTTATGAAGCAAGCTCTATTGGTGTTTGAACTCCAGGCTGAAAAGGCTTAAAAAGCTGATGAACTTATGAGGGACATGCAGTGCCCAGGGAAAATTAAGCAGACTCTCCAATCCAAAATCAACTATATGAACTAGGTTTCCCAGAAGCTCGATATCATTCAAAGCGTTCAAAGAAGTCCCATGGTAAGGACTGGAGTATAGTACTATGATCCATGTTCCTTAAAAGAGTAATACAAGGCCAGTTGAAGCACGGACTGGTTAAACAACCTAATAAGATGACAAGTGATGTGTTGTGGAAGACTTTGTAAAGTGGGGACAAGTACAAATAGGAAGATTAGTGTTTAAACACTATTTTAGAAGCTCGGCGTATAACAAGTAGATCTTGCTTCAGAGACTTCTTATTTAAAGTAGTGATCAATTTAGTGAGTCTCTTGACAAGATCGGTTGTGTTACGCTATTGTTGAAGGTCCATCACAGGGGTGTCCCAAGCGACATAAGATAAATACAAGACAATTCTGGTTAACTAAGTAGGGATGTCAATTTAGAGTGAAAACAATGATAAGTACATTTAGAAATAATTGTAATCATAGAAGGTTTAAAAAATAAAGATATTTAATACAAAACATAATTTTTTTGACACTTTACATGTTTGATGTGACGTATTACTCTTACTCTTATTTTTATATATATCGTTTTCATTAATCTACTCATTACTTGTTATTGTACTGTTAAAAATTATTATTATAATCTAATGATACTTAACAAAAATTACATATAAGAATATGTTGAGCAGATAAAACACAAACGTTTGAAGATTTACTTGTTGCGTAATATCCTTGTATCCATTGATCGAATTATGCAAATAAATCGGCAAAATTCCGGATCTAGGAGGATCTACAAAAAAAGTTCCCAAAACGGGAAACTTTTTTTTTAAATTACAAAAA